>JAHWFP010036908.1:93664-106789 GCA_023313725.1 Lithobius niger
CATGAAATGATACGAAAGAAAAGACATAGCCTACTTACTCCTGCCATAAAATGATACGAAAGAACAGCACAAACGCAAAAAACCTGTCGTGCAGAAAGCACATTACGCAAATTTAAAGAATGACGACACATTATGTAAAATGACAAAATAAAAAATAAAAATTAAACAACACTTTGTAGGTGAACGACATGATTTTTCTTGAATTTTCCGTGATGTGTGACGAGATAATAAAAAAAGAGTCCATTAAAAAAAGGCGCGTTCTTCCTTCCTCTCTTTTTTTAGTGAAAATACTGCCCTCAAGACACAAAACAATACTGGCCGCGGCAGGAACCCACCCCCCCTCAAATGGTATTAGCTCCTAACCTGACTGCATCAAAAGGTGGTGTTTCTAAACTAGAGGGAAGTGAGAAAAACTGTTCAACTCGAGGTGACTGATCCAAACTCCTCCCACTTTACGTAAGCGTGACGTCATGAAGCCGAGATGTTGCTGAGCCAAGTGAGGCAGGTTTTTTCTCGCTCACTTTCTGATCACTTACTGATCCAACATGGCTGTCATCACCAGTAGTAGCTGAGATGGTCGTGTTTCTAAACAGTAGGAAGTGAGGTATGGAAAACGTCTAAATTTAGAAACAAAAAATCCAATTAAACAGAGATCACGTTTATGTTCTTACTAACATTTGTATTACGTTCTTACTAACATTTTTCTCACTGAAACTGGATGTGGCAGCTAATATTTCTAATCTTTAGAACGACAAGTGAGGCAGTGGTGTTTCTAAACTGATTGGTTTTGATGACGTTTAGGGCGTGGCTTAAAGGAATCCATCTCACTCTTCCCTCTAGTTTAGAAACACACCCAAACAAAGGTATGCGAACGTGACGACACAAAGTTTGCACACAAGCTTATAATTAATTCATTTATGAGGGCAAATCTTTCATTTACCCAACCAATTTTGTTTTTCAATTTAATAGTTACAGATCTTACGATAAATTAGTTATAGCATCCGTGGCAAACTATAACGGATTTATGAACCGATGGACATCGTGTACGTGGCCAATCCGCTTGAACTACGTCTCAGCCTCGACGTCATCTTGACGTAGATCTCGCGGATTGGCCATGTATGTACAGGATATCGCCCATCGGGTGATAAATCGGAGTTCGCCAGGGGTACTATAACTATCACCTTATGTAAGCCTCGGCATGAACTTCCACGGTAAATGTCAAACTTTGAACTCCAGAATTGACATAGACCAACGCAATTCGGTACATTTGGGGTCGTGTCGCAACTATTTCACCGCATTGCAAATTTTAATGACAATATATAATCGAACCGTTCAGCTTCCACAGTATGGCCATTTGTTGTTGTTGGGACTCTTTGCCCTCACCTGGAGATCGAACTACTGAACCGATTTTCAAGTTCTATAGCTTAAAACGTAAGTACCGTATAGACAAGGCCTAGGACCTTCCGCTTGCTATTTTAATGTAATTGCGATATTCCTGTGACGGAAAGCCAAATGGGCTAGAGACTTAGCTGGGCTAGGTGCTTAGCTGGGCATCTAGGCGGTTATGGGTTAACTGAGTTTTTTGCTGTTATACCTTGAAGGCGTACGTTCGTATCTAGGCGATTATTGGTTAACTCTCACCTAGAAATCGAAAACCAATAAACCGATTTTCATGTGACTGCAGTAATTCACGTCGGCAGAGCATGTATTATTTAAGAGCACTGGGTAGAAATCATAAGTGGAGTACACAAATTCTTGCTGAAAGCATGGACTTTGGTACACAAGTCTTTCTTAGCAGTACAAATCGAACCAGCCAAGGGTCCCCCATGAAATATCCACAAGGGCGCCAGCCAGCATTCATCCCCCCCCCCACATTCCCTCTTGAGGCTTGGGCAACAAATTCTTGCAGATCAAGTGAAAAATGTGAAATTTGGTACACAAGTCATTCTCAGCAGCATAAATCGAATCAGCCATGAAACCCTCATGACATACCAATGTCATGTTTTAGCACGATCAGCAAGAATTTGTTGATCAATAACCTCGGTGATTATGGTGGGGAACAGGAAGGGGCCTCCATCGCTAGCACGATTTATAATCTAAGAATTGACTTGTGTACAAAATTTCATGGCTTTTAGTTCGATGTTCATGATTAGCCCAAATTCTGGCCCGTAACAGCTGTACTACACCTGGAGGTCGAACCAATGAACTGATGCTCAAGTTTTAAAGCTTAAAACATAGGTATGAAGAAGGCCTATGGCCCTTCGAACGCTATTTTGATGAGACTACAATTACTGTTGTTGTTCTTATTCGGGAAATGTTGCTCTCGCCTAGAGATCGAACCAAAGAACTGATTTTCAATTTTTATAGCTTAAAATATGAGTATCAAAAAGGCCCTCTTATAACAGTTATTTTAAGGCGATTACGGTGTTCTTTTCTGTGTTATTCTTGCTGAAACAAGAAAAAAAATGGATATTAGTATTATAAAACACTGAAGCATATAAAATACGGATGTAAACCTTAAAAAACTTAAAGCCGTAAAAGGAACAGATATAGATATTAGAAAAAGACATGTTAGCCATCAGCGTCGCGTCGCACTAATACATGTAAAAGAAGCTCCAGCTTGTTTTTTTGGGATGCTGGAGACTTTTTTACACGTATTAGTGCGACGCTAATATCTGTTCCTTTAGGGCGTTTAGTTTTTTTAAGGTTTACATCTGTATTTTATACGCTTAAGCGTTTTTTAATACTAATTATATAAATAATGCTAACAGAGTCAACTGTTGCTGGGCTGCTATCTTTAACTGTGGATTTCAGCGGGACCAAAAAAAAAAAACATCGAAGATACGAGTCTGACGAGATGAGTCTGTTTCAGCAGTTACATCACGCTGGGGAAACTCATTGTACATTTAAGAACGATTTTGATGAGCTGATGGGTTCTGGAAAATGCTCAATGTGTGCTTGATGTATTGTGTCCAGTCTCGGGAAATTAAATTCTTGAAAGGGATTTGGTGCTAAAACACGCTACATTTCATAGGCACTCTGGATATTGCAGCTGGTAATAAACCTCCGTATTAACGTCCTCTGTAATTAGATCTCATCAGGAACTGATGAACGCACACACGTCCGTAGGTCCAAGTTGCAACTCCCATTATACTTTTTATCTCCCGTCAAAAGGCCGTCTGAGAGAGAAGCGGCAGGTTTCACTTCTCCCGTTCAAGGCCAGTCCATTCAACATTGCTAGAACACTATTTTATCATCGCTAAGATGTGTCACCTAGCCGGCCCACTGCCGGGAGGTAAGAAGCGAAATTTCTGCCTCAGTTGGCCTTGTCGTAAACGAACGAAACAACTCCTGTGCATCAATGTCGTTTGTACACAGAAGGGGTTTCGTTGGATCAACCACAGAAGTTTTAATCTAAGTTACCCATGAAAGTAACAACGATCACTCCTGTAACCAACTTCATGGGGTTGCGACCTATAACAAGAGATGAAACATAGATTTATATTAAGATGACCCACTCCAGAGTCATGCACTTCTTTGTCACTCCTGGTAATATCTCATTATTGCTATATTTGGTACAAGATTTACAGGACGGTCAATGTTGAAGTTAATATTACACGAAAAGAAAAAGTGGACCTGCATTTAGGTGTACTGCAGTAGTGAGAATACTTGTCGTTAGGGATCGGACCGCTGTATTGCTTCCGATACAGATATTTGTACTCCACAAAATAGCATAAGAAATATTAATTCGCCCTATGGTACAGTTGATAAGTAGCCTGAGTGAATAAAGAATTAAAACAAGTTTTCATCAACCCACTAATTAAACGTATATAATTTTTGTAACTTGAGGGGGAATTTGGTTTACAAAAGATCCCAGGCTTATATGCTAAATTTGTCCGTCTCTTAAAGTATTTTCAGTATTGGGAACCTACATAAAACCAGAAAGTTTCATTTGTATGGGAATTACAATTTCAGTTGCAATTTTAATATCGTTTCGACATCCGTATCGGATTGGTTGGGTTTGTCCTTCATCGGTATCATAAACATAAACACTGCAACCAAACATAAACAAACATAAACACTGCAATCAATGACAATGTCCCGTATGACGTCGTTTGTATTGATTTCGAGAAGGCCTTTGACAAAGTTGACGACCAGAAACTTATATATAAACTCAGTCATGCTCTCCCTAATAACAAAATTGTTAACTGGATTAATAACTTTCTTTCTAACAGAAGATTTAGGGTGAGAACTGAAAACGAATTTTCTAACTGGACTTCCATCACTAGCGGGGGTCCGTCAAGGCAGCGTCCTCTCCCCACTACTTTTTAATATTTATATTGCTGATCTTACAGAACAGTTAAGTAGTGACGGATTTCAGTTTGCCGACGACATGAAAGCTCTCAAAATCCACCACAGGGAACAAGATATAGCGGAATTGCAGAACGATTTGGACAAGATTGCTAATTACTGTGACACTTGGTCTAAGAAGATTAATAACAGGAAATGTGCAAATGTGGTGGTCATCAAAATGTCAAGCAGCAGTACTATTTACATAATGTACCCATTCAAAGTAAAGAATCTGAGAAAGACCTTGGAATCTTCGTAAATCATGATCTGTCCTAGACGGAACAATGTAACAGTGTAGCCAAGAAAGCTAACCGTACCATCGGCCTCTTCAAGCGAACGTTTGGGAAAATTCCAGCTGATAATTTTGGGATTATCTACAAAACGTATGTAAAGTCCATTATTGAATATTATAATTCTATTTGGAGTCCTAGCCTGAAAAAAGATGTGACAATTCTCGAACGTGTACAGCGAACAGCTACTAGGCTAGTGAATGGAACTAGAGGTATGAGCTACGAACAAAGGTTGGCCATGCTCAACCATGCCAACCCCTTGAGAAAAGACGAAAACGCTGTGATTTGATCGAGTGCTTCAAAATTATGAAGGGGTACTACGACCTGGACAAAAATAACTTTTAGATGCCATCGAAGTGTGTATGTACCAGAGGTCACAACTTCAAAATTTTCAAGCCGCAAGCAAGGGTGAACACTGTGAAATCCTTTTTCACTCATCGCGTGATTGACGATTGAAACTCTCTGCCCCAGAGTGTCATTGACGCAACGTCGATCAACACTTTCAAAAACAGACTGGACAACATTATTTAGTTCTAAACTTGTTTTTTTGTTTTTTGTGTGGCTCTCGATTTACATATTACATATCGTATCGGTAAAAACCCATATCGGCCAATCCCTACTTGTCGTATCAGCGCAAGCCACTTCAACGTACAGTGTAAGTGGTAAAGTGAAAGTAGGCACTACAACAAGAAATTATCAAAATTATTTATTGCTTTATTAACTGAGCAAATGCTTTAAATCCATTAAACGATTACCATCAAAATCTCCAATATCATTTATAAAATTGCAAGTGTACAATGTTTTTAATTGTCAGTCAAGAGTGAGCCGAAGTTTAAAATTTGGCAAAGAGAAAAAAAGTTATACTTAATTTGTATTAATTTTAACCCTTGTAGAAAAACACAATTAAGAAAAGGTAAAAATAATGTGAATGACACGATGAATTATTTTAAATTTTACGCAATAAAGATAAAAATATATCAAATGGGGTCTGCATGAACAAACATATCCATTTTTTAAGAGAACATTTTAGGTTTCATAAAACAATCCAAGATTGTGTACAAAACAAAAATCCGAAACATAATGAGATTACTTCTGAGATTGCTACTCGGATTACTATAAATTACATAAATTAATAACTTGTTTTCTAATTACAATATCAGATTTTTTTGCAGGCATCATCTAAACGGACGAAAATTAAATTAATTATAAAAACAATCGTAAATAACAGTTTTCCATAATAATGAACAAATTAATGTAAAAAGTAATATCAAACATAAAAATCGTTGTTAAACCTAAGAATAAATTGAGCAATCATGAAATAATTCATCAATAAATTACTATACGAAAATGGAACAATAAAATAACTAAATGTGCAAACTAAATGTGCAAACCACCAATTTTTAAAAATAATTTAAATGTTGAACTTTTCGTTGAGCATGTACCTTAGAAAAATGAGTAGAAAAATGATTAGATAAATTCAAACTCATTATTAATTTTTTTAACGAGAACTTGAAATGAGAACTTGATCATTTACGAGACGAAAATGTTTGCCAAATTGAAGGAGTTACTTCCAAAGGAAGCCTGCTTGTTAATTCTGGCTCTTATCAAATTTCCCAACATAACGTAAACCATAATTTACAACGAGCCTTTGAGAATAACAAAAATAACAAAAATGAATGTAAAAAAACATGTGGCGTATGAACCACTAAAAAGAAGCCGCAACAAACCAATTCAACAACTTCATAAAGTTCTATTCTCATTTTCAATATGCTATTAAACTTAGTAAAATAACAGACCCTTTTAATTCTTAAATAAAAAAAATACAAAAAGAGCAACTAAAATTCGTTGCATATATCATTTTAGACAACAAAACAAAAAGAACTTGAGATTTATCCAAGGCCCGCTGAGATAGTAGCTGCGTTCCTCGCTCCACGTTCCAGGCCCGTCAGCTCTGTACTCTTACGGTATTAGTTAGTGACAGACACGCCAGGATCGTCCAGTACCGTACGGCATGAGGATTGGTTTCTGAACAAAATTGATGCTTTAAACTTTAAACACGTAAAGGGAACGATCAAATTGCGAGATCTGGCACGTATTGAAGGCTTTTCATGAATTTAATTAGTCCAGATACAAATTACTATGGGTTCTCAATCCGTACGATACTGGACGACTCCTAGCGTGTCTGTCACTAAACAGAAGCAAGCTGACCGGCCTGGAGTGGAGCGCAGCTACTATCTCAGCTGGCCTTGGATTTATCAGTTTTAGTACCATTTTTTGCCACTAGATGCCGTCACTGCAATTTAAACAACTCGTGCATTTTTTAGAAGTTTTATTTTTGCCTTTTTGTATCAAATATTTGTTCTTTTTTTGGAAAAAAACATAAAATTTAAATCAGTTAACACACACTGCTATCAGTGGAAGAAATTATACTAAAATTGATAAATGACATATTCTATTTTTTAATTGCATAAAATGGTGTACGCAACGGATTTCAATTGCTATTATTTTTGTATTTAAGAATTAAAAAAGGCTTTTTGCAAGAGTAAATACTTGTATGTGGCCTTTGAAACAACCAATTTTTAATCAACCTAAACACAAGTTTGCTTAAATTTATATGATTACGATTGATGATGAAGAGGTTAAATAATGATGAGATGATTAATGATGAATAAATGTTGTGTAGGTGATTAACCATGTCATTTTATGGTATGGAGACGTAAATAGAGGACTCCAAGTTCAACTAGCAATATTTTAACCCACGTTTAAGTTCAAACGTTTCGTCCCTAAGAATAACAGCTGAAGGTTAAAATACACCTAGGGTTATGACATTAGACGAACAATGAAATCACAATTCAAATTGTGAACTGCTCAGGATTTGAAATTGTGGTGCATTAAACTTCAAAAGGGATGGCTTTTTACTCTCAGGTACCGGTCAATATTTGTGTCGGGGGAGGAGGGGTGAACAGGGGGTGGAGAAATTCGAAATGTGACCAAATTTTCCTACCCTCCCAAAACCCTGAAAAAAAGACCCCTCTCCACCCAATGTCTAAAAGTATTCTGATCCCCCACAACCACCAAATGCCTTTTCAGGTTAGGTGTAGATGATTTCCTTTGGACTAGTTTTTTAAAAAAATGTCGCCTTTCGTATCGACAGGTTCCCAATTGTGTGGAAAACAAGCCATCACTTGAACTATGTTCTTTAAACATTCAAAGAAACGATCTTTCAACCACGTTTGGACCGAGATTCGTGAATCATGATGATAGAATAACTTTTGATGTAAGGGATGCATATTGGCACGACTAAGTAAGTCAGCATGTCTATGCCCTTCACAACATGAACACGTGCAAATTTGCTTTTAAATAACTTTGCAGGTTGACAATAGACACAAAATCTTATGTAATGGTGGGTATTGACTCCCAGACACTGAGGCATTTTTAGAAATTTTGACTAGTGAAAATGTCATTTTTTAGAACCAAATATTTCCTTTTCCTCCAGTTTGTCCAGTGTTTTTTTGTGACCCCCCCCCCCTCACCCTTGACAGGCATCTACCATTTATGACCCCACCTGAGAGGATCCAAAAATTCCACCCCCCCCTTTAATTTCGCTGGCCCCCTCCCCAGAGATAAAATAATGACTAAAAGTTCCTAAGCTTAAAACATGAAATTCTATGCCAGTTACAAATTAAGCAAAAATTAAAGCTATTGTTTCAAGGAATTCAGCTCAAAATTATGAGCAAGAGAAGTGAAAGTTGTTCAAATGTTCATGATAATAAAAAAAACCAAGGCAAAAGTTTATAAAAACATGGAAACACTTATTAAATAGCAGTTAACGTATTATTCAGAACACAATCTGTCACAAATTGAGGAAAAATTCATTGCAGTTGTGTTGATATTGGTTAAATCTTATTTAATTTTTGGTAATTTATATGCTGCTGTTGTAGTGTATGTAACAAACTTGTTAAATCAATAAATAACATCTACTTCCTGGTGTGTTTACATAAGGTAAAATTAATAAGGTGTCAGAAAATTGTACAAACTAATTTTCTCCCTAATTTTTTTTTTAAAAGTCGCTGTCGACATTTTTAATAATCATTATGGAAAATTAAGTTTAATTGAACGTTCGTAATCCGTAATGTCAATTTTCGATCAACTTAAAAAGTGTTTTGATGTTGCTCAGCATGTTCATCTTCTTCAGGCGTGTTTTTGATTTGTCTGAAACTTCCTTTTTTACATTTGATTGCTAATCCGTTACTGAATCTCCATCCACCACCAATTCCAAATCAACCACCTCATAACCCCAACGTTAATGGATCAGCTCAACAAGAGATGGAAGACGAACGAATCTCTCAGTGGGCCTTCCTGAGATCAGTGGTGCGCAGTTTGAGACATGTTGCGTTCTGAATAACAGTTGATGAACCATCAAATGGAGAAAGCTAACTAAACACACACTGTTAAAACTTCAACAAATGAACAAGCAATTGAAAACGAGGTATGGGTGGTAAATTAAAATACTCTACATATCACAGCACCCCATGTTGCATCTTACTCTTTGGCACTTTTGGTGATTGCATTAACAAATAATGAGGAATGGGTATTCAATAATTAAACCCTAAAGATGCACAAGAAATATCATGCATGTAATTAACTTCCATTTTGGATAAAAAACATTAGTTTTGGCTGGGTTTGTTAGAAAGGCATAACTAACCCAATAATGTGTTGTAATCAATCCGATAAAAAATGCAATCTTGTTTAGATTGATTGATTACAACACGGGAGACATTGTAGGTTTAAACAAAGTTGCCACATGTGGAATTCAAACCGAGTAATTTGATATAATGGACCAATTGTGCCATTGCATTGTAAAACTCGTGTATTGTCTACTCAAAATGGTGTCCAAAAACACTGTTAATTCCATTCTATGGCTTTCAACTTTAACAGCCCTGACATTCCAGGTTGACGTCTTCGAAATACGACAGATTGCTTGCTTTGATTGGCCACAGAGAATCCTGTAAAATTAATTTTAAAATAAACACGCATAAGCAAGACATGCAAATATTTCATTTAGTTTTCAACATTTCACACACACTCGTTCAGAACAGAGCCACAGCAGGACAATTTTTCTAGAGGGACAAATGATAATCTGTAAGCCAAACTCCGGCATTCCCCAATTTTCGTTGTTGTTGTTTTTGCATGAATTCGGTAAATTAAGTTGGGAAGAATTCTTCCATTTTACAATTATAGTGTACCCGTACAGGTTCCTCTCTCGACTACATCTACACATCAATTGGAGTTGTTTCTTTTAAAAGGAACAAATCAGGCCTACAGTGTAGCGAAAGGAAGGCTCCATGTCACATTTCCCATCTCTCAGTGACTGCTGCGTTGTTTGTTATTGCAGATTGTATATTTATCAGGAGGGAAAAATGTATATTAAGATCGAAGCAAACCGTTTGCATTAAAGGCAGGCTTTGTAAAAATACAAGATACACTTATTGAAGAAGAAACATACTGCACCGACTCCATTTCAAACCCAGGACTTTCAGCATACTAGGTTTAACCACTGCCAGGAAAGATCTCGACTGAAGGCTCCAGCTGACCGTAGTATAGCGGTTCAATCTTTCTCAGTAGTGACCTAAGGGTTACAAGTGAACACAAGGAGGGAAAGCATCTTTGCTTCTTGACCTCTATTTTAGAAATAAAGTAAGCTGTAAATAAAATGAATCACAAGGTAAAGGATGAATGAACCAAACAGTCTGCATTAAAGCCTGGCCATCTGATAAAACAATACTTGTACTCACACAAGTATATACAACATGCGATTCCACATTTTCTGCAAAATGTTGAATCGCTGGTTTTGACAGTTTTTAACACTTTCATTGAATTGTTCCATATTGTACGCTCAATCTAAAAAAAGTGAATATCGTCTGGTATTCGCAAATTTTCTACTGCTGAAGATTGCAAGAAGAGCCCCAAGATCCCCTTCTGAGCAATCGGATATATGGAACACTAATCTGAGAACGAAAGAAAAGACAACTGTCCTTGACTGGGATTCGAACGCACGACTTCTCGTATACTAGGCTCTAACCACTGCGCTAACAGAGCTTAGTATTTATGTAGTCTTTCTCAGTGAAATTCACAAATATGTTCAAAGACGGAAAGCAACCTTGTTTCTTGGTCTCCACACTATAAAAGTAATAAATAAAGAAAAAAATCACAAGCAAGGTAAAATTCTGTTAGAGCACCCAGTTTAGTCAGCAGGAAGTCTTGGGCTCTAGTCGGAGAGTTGTTTTTGCTTTCTTTCTTAGATAATTCCATCTTTTATTCTGACAATGCAAACAGTTTTCTTTGTTCACCTTTACGTTTTGATTTATTCTTTATTGTGTATAAAGAACATTTTATTGGGGCTTTTATTTGGTATACTGGAGGGGCAATTGTCCTTCCTACCGCTTCTTCCTCTAGCTACAGTCTTGGTTCAGCACGATAACACAACTCAACGTTGATTCAGCCCATTAGTTCGTTTAAAAATAGACCTCAAGTTTTGTCAAAAATTACCTACCAGCAAATACTTCTCCTCAGAATCGCTAAGCGGAGATGTGCACTTGGTCGTTCGTTCCTCAAAAATGTCTTGGCATGAGACACCTGCAAATAAGAAATATATCTTTTTATGTTCCAGACATCTTCAAAAGGATGGAAACTTTAGGAAAAAATCAAGAAACATTCATGAACTGATAATCAATAAAGCAACAGTACACCCTTTGTCTCTGGCCCTACCTGCATCGTTTCGGGACCATTTGTCATGGAAGAAATTGTCCGTTAATACAATGGCTCCTTTTAACCAAGAGTCAAATCAATTTTTTGGCGTTGTCTGTTTCAAATATGTGACCAAACAGAATAAAAGTGACTCGTTATTTAAAACATCACTTTATTGACGTTATCTTCCTAATACGGACTAGAAAACGAAAGCTTGGTCCACACGAATGTTTCGAGTTCTTCCAAAACCATCAGGCATTTACAACAAAACGTTCATTCTTGGGGACAGTTTGTTGCTGTCAAAACACTGCACACTCGATAGCACTACATTAAAGCACTCGAAATGTAAAAACAAAAGTTAAAGAGTCCAACAAACAACTTTTACCCTTGTTTGTACATATTACGTAGCCGATGTACCCTATTCGTAAACATGCTTTTTCGTCCTTCATTCAGAACATGTCTGTTCAATGAAAGTGGCATCACCTTGAACGCGACAGAGGGATTGTGGGAGCTAACCAATCACAGCAGAATGAGAAGGACGATGATTTTAGTGGAATTTTGAGCATGTGCGAGGTACAGTTTATAGAGGGTATGGTGGATGAATTATTAACTGCCTCTGGATGATGCCTTCAGTCACGAAAAGTGACGACATTTTCCCTCATCAGACACTTTTGGAATGTACTTATGGTTTCAGTTATATTCACCATAACTATGCACAGCAGTCTGCAGTAAATGATCCATTTTTTTATTACTAGGAAATAGCCATCTTGTTTCTGCAGCCAAGCTAGCACCCATTTTGTTGCTCCATTGATTAATCTAGTACCACACGGGCTTGTAGGCTGTAGTAGGATACACGTCGCATGGATACAGAGTATATACAAAATGAAAAGAAGCAAAACCAAAACCACTTTCGTTGAACGAGTACTGGAACCCGCACTAAACATGTTTATGTGTAACTTATCTCACGTTTAAAGTAATTATTTGTACCACTACCTTGTCCAGAGTAATATGGGAATCTTTGTTGCCTAGTTTGTAGCTCGAGGAACCATCAATGGTCGTTAGTGGAAGTTAGATTGGGATAGTAAAAGGCTAAGAACCTTCTCAGATCGATATGGACAACATAGTGGTACAAATAATTATTTTGAACGTGAGACAAGTTATCAATAAAGATGTTCACTGCGAGTTCCAGCGATCGTCACAGCACGTTAGTGAACAATTAAATAATAATGCTCCATCCAAGTATGGAATTGTTCTTTGAAAACTCTTTTGGTTTCGTCTATTTCATTCTATATATACTCTGCATCTGTGTGGCACACGGTACATCCTATAAGCCTGTGTTTAGCACAGCACAAAACGAGGGAAAAAAAACGCATAGATTGTCTCTCCATTGTCCATTTTGCAATTGTCCATTTCGAAATTGTCGGCTATAATTATACCCCCCGAGCTTCTATTCCATGAAATCGCTAATTTGTGTTTTAGCACGAAACTCCATTCCAGACTTTATTTTCCGATACCAAAGGTTGAGGCAAATTTGATGGAAAAGAGTTAAATGCTAAAATGTACAAATTATCGACTTCATAAAAGCACGAGTAGCATTTAGTGCGAAAATTTTTGTTTTCTTTTCGCAAAACGATTCTCCAAAGTAAACACATTCACTGTGAACCCATGAAACAGTAGGACTGGGCAAAAGCTAGGGATCGACCGATCATCGGATCGGTATCGGCATCGGCCGATATTT
>JAHWFP010036910.1:19089-35450 GCA_023313725.1 Lithobius niger
ACAAGAAAGGAATATCCTTTTCACCGTTTCACGTTTCCTATCAAACTGCCAACTAACGGCCAAAATGCATGCCGCAATTTTCGCAATTACCACTAGTTTCGGTTTCAGGTCGCGCAACGCTTCGACCAATTGATCCACATCATTCCCGAAGTTTCAAAGCAATAGCACAGATTCTCACCCAGTTTTTCTCTTTAAATTACCACAATATAAAGTATTTTCAATCCACAATCTGCCTTCTCTCTAGAGTAAGATGAGTACTCCCGCTTCAGCGTGTGAAGGGAGGGGGGGGGGGACTTTAAACCGGGGGCCCAATGCGGCCGCGTTGCTCGCGTGCCCCCTTGAGCTGGCTCTGTCTGGTACCACTACTGCAACCACTTTTGGTGCAACGTAGTACATTCCATTGCACCTGGGAGGGAGTGGAGTGCATTCTTTAACTTTCTGGGATGCACACAGATCATTCAAATAATGATCCTTTTCAAATGCGTTGTTTGCATTGGGGCTTTCAAGTCAAATTGTCAAAACTCCGCCCAGTTTAACGTGTTTCATCTTCGCCAAAAATGCCACTTTACGAGTATAGCTCACCCATTAGGTCATGGACATCTGCACCGGCAATGTCTGCACCAAATGTAAATGTTATGTCGAGATATTCCATCCCCCCCCCCTCTTTTCCCTTTTCCTTTCAAGGGAATATACAGGCTTCACATTGAACTACTCGTATTTAAGTAGTACATGTTTAAGTAGTTCATCAATTTCATCAGAGATGAAGCCACCACTCATTTTTCGAACGATTTGCCAAATATCTGTTTACGCCAACAGTATCAAACACACAGCTTTCCTGCGTTACGAAGTTGGAAGTTCATATTTTGTTATTCCTGCACCTGCTTTTGAACGAAATCGGCACGTTTGTGGTCATCGCCCAGTTTCCTGACGACGATGATCTGGTGGATGACTGGATATAGAGTACCATGGTAAAATTCCTGCCCGTCTGTGCCGACAAGGGTAGTTTGAGAGACAACCGTGCTCTTTCATCAGCTACCGGATCTATTCTTGCTTAACCTAGACATCTTGGCCCCCTGCAATGGTTGAAGGTTTCCCGGATCTAATCCCCGGATTCTCCACTCCCTTTATTAAAATCTTTTCTCCTTCAAAAACGTGCAGCAATGTTCAAAATGGAGCCGGTTCACCCACACGAGGAATTTGGTTTGGATGCCGAACTTCCAAGAAATAGAAAATAAGAAAAAAATGTGTGGTTTAATGCTGGTATGATCAAAAATTATTAGGTGCAGAGAGAAACAAGCTTGATTTGTTGCCTAGTGGTAGTGTTGTGGTAGAATCCAAAATGGCACACCCCATAGGAAACAAAAAAAGACAGTGCGTCGTGTTTGTGGTTGGCCGAATCAAAGTCTCCCAAACTGTTCAACGACAAAATTAGTGATCCCACAACTAGAAAACTGACAACACAACAGTTATTTTCAATGGTGCTCCACCACACTGGGGACTACAGGTATGAAAGACACTATAGAGCAGTGACATTTGCCGCCATATTGGCACCAGATTGGCACCAGTATGAGTTTTGAAGGGCATAACTATAAGGTGCACTACATAAAAATGGAGGGAAAAACAACGGAAGAGCAGATATTTTATGCTTAAAATAACGTTGTTTTCTCCAACAACAAAAATCGCGCGTTTTAGGGCTAAAAAATCACTCTTTACAGCATCGGCTTCAGTAAGACGCCTTTCTGTTTCTCTATGCAGTGCCCCTTGCAGCTAACCCATTAAGGCTCCAGCGTAGAGTTATATACAATAATACTACGGTCGTGTCACTGCTCTTATAGTTTGTTCCACATTGTTTTCAGGAAACTGTATGATGCCACGTTTCTTTGCACTACGAGTGAAAAAACATGTGGATATCAGTTTTGCAGACTCGGCACAGTTACTGTTAGAATCTGCAAGTGGGATATTTACGTGTTTTTTTGCACTCGTGGTAGAAGGAAACGTGGCGTCATACAGTCAGTTTTCTGCAAACATAACGTGGAACAAACTATAGACGGAGCAGTTCCTAATCGTTGCATTGGTAGAGGGTCTGTTCCTGGATTTACAAAGCACCTTCTTGTTGAAAAATAACTGTTGGTTGCCTGTCTTCTAGTCGCAGGATCACGAATTGTTCATGTAAGTTTTGAACTGTCATTGAACAGTTATGGGCGACTTTGATTCGGCCAATCACACAACTCACTGAAATTATTGTTTCCGTGTGGACACCATTTTGGATTCTACCACGACTGAAGCGCCCTCTGTTAATGTTGGTATCCCACCAAAACGGCATGGAAATAACAGCGCATGAAATCACGAATTGTTCATGCAAGTCTTGAACTGTCATTGAACAGTTATGGGCGACTTTGATATGGCCAATCGCACAACTCACTGAAATTATTGTTTCCGTGTGGACACCATTTTGGATTCTACCACGACTGAAGCGCCCTCTGTTAATGTTGGTATCCCACCAAAACAGCATGGAAATAACAGCGCATGAAATAAACAGTGATGTCACAACAGCGTGACGACAAGACAGCATGCGACATAACAGCGCAATGACAAAATGGCTTGGATGAAGAAGTGTGCGACAAAACAGCACAAGAAGTTGTTTAAAAGCGATGGCGTTTCGGGTATAGTCAGTGCTCTACAATTTGCATGCTCAACTAAAGCCAAAATTTTCCAGGCTGAGGAGGAGGGATAATTTATTGCTTTCGGGCGCTTCGTCTGTCGTACTTACTTAGGCCAAAAAAGAAGTTATGTTTAATTCTAACTGTAGATACGAAGACAATAAGATATTAAATAACAAAAATTACGAATATAGTTGAACATTATAAAAATGTCGTTGCACTGCTTTGTCATGTGCTGTTGTGTCGTTTGCTGCATTATCGTCTCGCTGTAATGACGTCGCTGCTTTGTCGCACGCCGTCATTTCCATGCTGTTTTGACGTACATCCGTTCACGTAATCGTAAGTACGAGACTATTAGTAAAAACGTTTTGAGTCAATCTACAAAATGGTGAAAACCGCTCGTTTTTATTTACGCTCATTGATTTTTTATTAAATTTTCTGATCAGTCAAATCTTTTCGGACCCCCTGTATTTGTAAGGTGTCCTCCTATTTCCCCTCCCCCACTTTTTTTTTTTACATAATTAATCATTTCTTAGCAGGAGTGACAACAAAGTTTACAGATTTATCTAGAACTTGCCTCACCCGGGTTATAATACCTCAATTGACTGCAGATTTACTATATAGTCAGTAACTAATTTTTGTTAAGCTTTATCACTACCATTAACATAACATAAAACATAATTTAACAGCAGGATCAAACATGAGCCCAAAATTCGTGAGTTTTCTTTTCTTGGAAGAGCTGCGGCAATGCACAATAGAGAATTTTATGATATTGGTAGCTTAACTCCGACTAAGTAAGAGATATTTGGGAGAAATAGAAATTAGCAAGTAACGGGGCAGTACGATGTCGAGGGGTTAGAGGAAAATTTCATGAGCAAGTAGCCTACTGATTTACCCAACCCCGAGGCATTCGGCTGACCAATTTCAAACAAATGAGCTATTTCTCACGGATATGCGTTTAATGGTAAGATGTGATGTCAAGCCAACATATTGACTTAAGAGTTTTTAAAAGTTTTTATTTGTTGTAATTATTAATCTTTCTTCCGTTTTTGTTGGCAATTATATTGAAATTAAGATTAATTTACGAGTGACCTAACTTTCTGAACGGAAACTTCCTGTTAACGTGTGGTTTTGCTCCGAAAAGAAGTATTTTATGTCGGTTTTCATTTTCGAATTTCGTGTTTCAGGTAAGGCCTTTTTTCTTATTTCAAGTATTTAAATGCGTCAAGGTAAGGGATATGAAACATGCTACAAGTTTTGGTTGTAATTTTAGATATATTTTGAAGCGCCTGTAGCCCAATTTTCGTAGGGGTGTGCCCGGTTTTTGCTAGCTTGTGTGGGGGAGGGGGGGGGGTCAACGTTTCAGAAAGTTTTCTTTTTAACGTGTAGGTACGAAAAGCATTGCCTGTCGCGAATATGCCTGTTAACATTGGTTTTGCTTTCGAGTATATAGGTTGAGTTTCTGTCGCTTAGTTATAAGAATTTGGTTGTCGTTATGTCTCGTGGTGAGCACGGATTGAGTAAACCACCGTGAAAGTCACTGTTGTGTTATCAAAAAGTGTAGTTTATCAAAATTAACCCAGGTGACATGTGTGGGTTTTTCAGATTAACCGGATATAACGACAAGATTTAATACGGTGTTGTGTTAGTGTGACGTCACCACCATGCATTCCAAATAACAGTACGCAGTTACTATAATCACCAATTGGTCTCTTTCGACATTGCTAAAAGAACCACAAGAAACGTTTAAGTGATTAAGAACAGTTCAAGGATTATTAGCTCAACTAAGCAACATCTTGATGCTGCGTTTCATCATGTACATCGTACATACTATTAGGGTGTTACTAACTTTGTGTGCTTCTGCATCCTCGAACATTTTAAGTCAACTACTGGATGGAATTTTTTTCGTTGGTCATCATCTAAATTGGGGCAAATTTCTTTCACAGAATTGAGAGTTGGTGATATCCAAATAAAAAAGACCTTTTATTCATACGTTGTCCATTAGTTGGTCAATTCTGAAATCTGCCCAGAGTGAGATGACGTCCAATGAGACAAAACCTTCCTATAATTTTCATCCACAGTTTTCATCCATAATTTTCATCCATTGTATAAAGAATAGAAGTGAACTGGTAGGGTTTAATGCCAGTTGGGAAGATTGTGGCCGATTTTTTGGGTTAGTTATGAGCAGTATATGCCACCATAGACCAGAGGCTGGTCCGGATTTCTCCAACTCCCCGACTTTGTTGCCATCTGCTTTGAGAAGTAACCAGATACTGGGCTATAAAGAAATAACATAAAGGCTTACACAAGTATTTTCAGAAGTTACTAACAAATTCAAACCAGAACGGTATCATGCTATCGTATTAGTTTTGAGCCTGTATTGACAGTGTTTTATAAGTTTGATTTTAAGTGGGAGAATACCATTTGAGTCACACACACACACACATATTAGTTCATACGAAATCCACTTTTGTCTGCCGGAAACCACTGAAGTCTTTGTAAACCTCCTGCAGTCACCAGGTAACTCTAAAGTATAAAAAAAAATCTTGAAATTGTATTTATTATGATCTTTTTTCTTCCTAAGGATCAACCAGAATGAAATGCACATTAGTGTACACGGAAGCTAAATTGAGGCATACTTCTTTCACAGAACCATAAGATGAAATAGTAATTTTTCGCAAAATCCCATGTGCCACTAGTGCCTCTAGTCCATAACCAGTAATGCCATTAGACTGGTAAGTTAGCCTCAGTTCCTTCAATTTCGGTAACCCTCGTAGGGCAATTAAGCCAGGGTCTGTAACATCCGTACCACCAATATCTAAAAAACGAATTTTAAGACAGTGCATTCCTATGACCTCCATAAGGGCATCATCCACTAAATCACAACAATACAAGTCAAGAACCCTCAAGTTGACCAAGTCCCTAAACACTGAACGCCAATCCAAAAACCAATCAAATCCGTATGAAATTCGAAGTAGGGTTAGTGTCCGTTGGTAATGTCTAAGAAACTGAAATAATATAGGTTGGCTGATTTGCCGACAACCATCTAAAGCGAATGCTTGAAGCGAATTGCACCGCGTCATTAGGCACTCCATTCCTTCAGAAGTAAACCCGCAATTCTCTAGACTGAGAGTCAGGAGATTTGGGTTGAGCAATTCTAACCAGTCGATAGCTAGACTCCACAAACTTGTAATATGAATGTATTCCAGAGCTTGGCAATGGAGTGCAATGCCAAATAATCCTTCATTGTAACTATCGTTGCAGATTTGGTAGTAATTCTCCTGAGGATTGTCTTCGATGGATTCAGGATCAACACTGGCACCATTGGCGTGGTCACCATCCTCATCACCATCGGTAGACATTCCTTCGGTGTTTATACTACCTTCCAGGAGTGGAATTATACTGCCACTAATGCTTTGAGCATCAGTACGAATGTTATCAATGCTGTCGTCATTTTCATCATTGTTAGTGTGAACTTCATCGTGGCTATTTTGATTATCATTGCTTTCGTCACTGATTTCTGTGGAATAGTCCCGATGGATTTCTATTTTTATTACCTTCAAGTTTGGGCAACCTGTTGCAATCAGCTTTAAACACTCAATTTGCCTAACGTCTACAAGATTAAGTTCTAAGTTTGATAGATTGGGGCATAACTCCCCGATTCTCCCCAGTGAATGACACGTTAGTTCGGGGTTGGGACCTAAACTTAGTTCTTTCAACTCAGTTCCACAACGAGATAGAAGAGAACAAACGTAAGTATCATTTAGTTTTCGACTTTGTAGGTACTCTATGTTCATTTTGAGTTTGGTTGGACACCTTCCGATCAGGTACCAGCGCTTGCAGACAGACTCGAGGCGCAACCTTTCCACGAAATTTAAAAAGGAAAATATGTAATCTAGTATTTCATCTGGCAAATCGTCAATGCAATTTTCTAGTTCACCTGGTGAGGCCAGCTGTGAGGTAGAAGACCTACGTGAAGCACTGGTTGGTGTTGTAGCCTCGCTCGAAATTTGCGACTGGTCATTCATCGATGCGCCAGGTAAATTAGAAACTGGAAACTCGGTGTCCGTTGACGTTGGAGGCTGATGCTGGAGGTTGAGGTTGATGTTGGAGGTTGATGATCGAAGGGGTTGGATGTTTGTTGATGTCGATGGTTCATTATATGTCAGGTACAGCATGTTTCTCAGTGACAGTGGATTTGGAGTTAAGGATTGAACATCTGAGGACGTTGTTGGCTCAGTGTTGGTCGTCGGGGGCTGAGCGTTTGTGGACGTTGTTGGTTGGTTTGAACTGACCGTCTGCCCAATCTTTGATGTTGTTGGTTCAGCTGAAATTGAACACTGAATCTCCCTTGCCAATGTTGTGGATTCACTGGAACTTAATGTCTCAACCGCATCAGACCCAGTTTTAGTATCAGCCACAGCCCCTTGGTGGTTTTTGGAAGAGTCCGCATGGATTTCATCAGGTTTGTTTAACGACATATAACACTCCAGAAACGTTCACAATAAGCTGAAACGTATGCCGCCATCGAAAATTATTTAAACTTGTGTGCCAAGTGACTACCTCATACTTAGTACTTGCGATATCACTTACAGCAAAACGTGTAGAAATATTTCCTTGTAGCAAGAAATCTTGTTAAGATCTGTGAGTGTGGAAACTAACATCACGAGAAACATTAATAATGAATATCACTTCCCTCCATTGCTCAAATTTAGGAAACAGCACTGGGCCCAACAGTTGCGTGTACTTCATTTGTTATCAACGAGACCCACGCATGGCATGAATAATCACTGTTTAGGCAATGAAAGTTTATTATTAGCTCAATTATCAGCAAACGCTTTTACTAACAATGAATGTGTTGATCTACTAATAATTAGTAATTTCTCTGCTATCTTTCAATATGTCCCACTCGTACTAGAGGAAGCCGGTCGTGAATTAAGTTTACAAACCCCCTCCCCCCACCCTCCCGGCCCTCTCCCATTCCCCACTCCCAACTCCCCACTCCCATTTTCGCGCACACTGGCTGAGAAACGCTTTCACGGAATTAAATTTATTCAATCCAATTTTTGCGCACACTGGCTGACAAACGCTGATTTTTGTTCGCTTCGCTCACTCAATCAGCGCATCCCATGGCTCAAATCACTGGATGCACCGTTTTAAAAATTGGCATGCTCAAGCATCATTCCCAGGCACAACGCAGCCGGGAACCGTTTTTTTCCGTTTTCCCGGAACTCAGCTCTGAAAGCCTTCATCTGTGAATTAAATAAGCCATACCATCGTTTCCAGCTGCCAATTTCATTTTACCTATCAACAATCGACGGTTTGCTTTCCACGGGGCTAGTCATGAATCTAGACACACACTAGTGTTTCGCGCCAAGTTAGGCAACAATCATCACAACAAATATCACATCAGTTCAATTGTCAAGGTTATAAACCATAGAGTCATTGTCTTATATCTTGAAGCATAGTTAGGCACATTTCAGGTACTTGAGGAAAAATAATAACGCGGTACAAAAGCTTAAATTGTGTTGAAATCAAGAGCAATGACCCACCTGAAAAAAAATTAACTCGTGTAGGAATGCCAGCTAAGCTACTTTCAATGCAAAATCTTACCCTCAATAACGTTGTAAATGTATTACTAGTTACTAGCTAGTCCGCTCATCCCCATGTTAATTTCCATCGGGTGATTATTCATCCCGCGATAACGGGAAGGCTTCTAGCTATGAAATTGGTCGAATGGCTGCAGTGCGATACAAACTGCGTACCTTTTATGGTTTGGAGCCTAGGGGTGTAACGAGGATGGCGTGGGATGGCGCGTAAGTACGAAAATATTGTTATAACCATTGTTAGTATTGTCGGCATCGTCTCTCATTGGACAGCCAAAGTTCGGACAATGACAACGTGTATACTGACGTGCGTGCCTAGACACACACTAGTGTAGCAAGATAAAGCTAAACAACGTTGCCAAAGAAATTGTATTCACGTCCGATTCACGAAAAATAAACCAACTCTAAAAACAAAGCAAAATAAACAAAGCCAAAAACTGGTGACGACGCCACCAAGTTGAGAGTGGTTCAACCCTTCAAAGGAGTGAAACCAACACACCAAAACTAACGAAATAAAACAAATTACAACAAAATTAAAACCAAACCAAAAACCTATAAAGAGGTGACCAAGTCGAGAATGGTTCGACCTATAGGCAAAAGAGAGTAGCAAATTGTTGAAAACCAATTTCTTATTGACGTGCCACTTTATTACACATCTGCACGGTAGTGGAGTTGAGTCTAATACAAAAGCCAGCGGTTGATCTATGGTGGAAGAAGGGGGGGGGGCAACCACCATTAAGAGTTCAGTAACGTTCCGTGATTATTTATTACCTACTACTTAGTAAGGGAAAGTCTCAAAATGACCTTACGTGATTTGGAGATACCGAAACCTTATAAGAACACAAATATGTCCCCAACAAAAACATTTAGGCTTAATAGCACATAGCATCACCAGGTCCGGAAATAAGGAATGGGGTTTGTAAAAGCCAAATCAAAGTGGCCCTAGATGATAAGTTCAGCAGTGTTGTCAGTCTGGCATATAACTTTTGAATTTTTCTCTATTAATGCTCTGACTGAAATCAGTCTTACCCTACTGTATTGGCCCGCAAAATTTGAAGATAAATGGTAATAATTCTGAACTTCCACCCCAAGTTCACTTACAATAAAACAACTTGTGGCATTATTTATTCATGCCAATATGCTTGGATAGAGTGGAAGAGTTAATGCCTGGATATTTTACCCCACACGCTACACCAAGGCGAAATGAGATTGAAGCTGCAGTCCTTGATGCATTACGCAGCTTTAATCTCAGTTGGCTTTGGAATGCACAGTTGTAGTATGGTGGCACTCCGCCAGATAGTGCCACATGTAATGAAGCCTACAGTTATGTGACTATACCTTTTTCTTTGCGTAATTAGGCCTGCAATTTACATTAGCGAACATTCACTATAAACAATTATCAGGTAGGAAGGCCGCCAAACTAGGCACAGTACGTAAGGGCTCGTAGTCCTCGATCACGCATCGCAAGGATACATCACTGGAACTCGCACTGAAAGTCTGTATTGTTGATTTGTCTCACGTTTTAAGTCATTATTTGTACCACTACGTTGTCCAGAGCGAAAGTAGAGATGTTTCAGTTTTTGCTATCCCAGTCAACTTCCGGTAATGGCCAGGGCTTTTACCTTGATGCTAAAACGTTTCTCAGATCGCTCTGGATAATGTAGTGATACAAAATTTAATGACTTCGAACGTGAGACAAGTTATCAATAAAGACGTTCAGCGCGAGTGCCAATGATGATAATTGCGCGTAAGCGTAAAATTTAATAACGCATCGCTAAATACAGGTATGGATTGCTCTACGATATGCCTACTGTCTGGTTTCATCCCTTTCATTATATATATATAGTCTGTATCCATGCGACGCACGTTCGACGGACGATGAGCCCCTGCAGCCCGGAACACAAAATTTTCCCATGAACAAGGGAGTGATTAAACATAAGTTATTAAACCGGATGTAAAGAAGAAGTATTAAATATTGCCAGTGTTAAACAGCAAACCTATTTACGTTGCCTTTTGGACTTAATGTCCTGAGCGGGAAAACCTAGTATGGTCGTTTCAGTGTGGCTTAGCGGTAGAATTCAACGTTTGGTTTCAAGATCATGGGATCAATTCTCCACTCTCAGGCACTCTGACACACAAGTCCAAAAGGCAACTTTAAAAGGTTTGCATCCGTATTTGTTTAACATAACAAGTGGATTCCCAAGCGCGTCTTACTGAACTAGCAGTTGACTCCTCAGGACCAACTGAGATTAGATTGAAGCTGTGTTCCTCGCTCAAGAGCAACGATAAACGCAGCTTCAATCTTAGTTGGCCTTGTCGATCCCTAGTGTGCTTGTACATGATTTTTTTGTCCAGTCACAAAGTCCTATTAACCTTTCTAACCCATAATAACTACAACAACTCATTGCAAGGCCATAAGGACAGCCAGGGAGAGATTGGGAGGGGCTAAAGTTTAAGGCGGATACTTTAAAAACCTTTTTAGCCCTCCTCCTTAAATCGTCCGGTATTTTTAAGCAACCCTCCTTTCCAAAAAAAAACCTTAATAGTGAACGAAAATGATTTTTTTTAAACCAATATTGGTAAAATCTTGGTAAAATGAATGTTTGGATACTGTACGTCTTTATGCATTCTTGTGCACGTTAACACCGAAACCAGAAATTGTCGACTGTGGAGAGTACAATAACCAACTGTAAACGATGCAATTTTGTGTGTCTTTGGAATTGAAAAACCTACACGAACTCGCACGTCCTAACTGGGTTGAAGTCTGATTTTTGTGACTGACTTAACCCTTTTTAACAAAGATTGAGCGACTACCAAATTATCGGTCTTCTTTGCTTTTTAAGGGATACATCTTGCAGGGAAAGGGACAAACCGGAAGAATATCCAGATAGTAGCGGAAAGTGGTCTCAGAAACAATCATATGGTTGAATCCTGCTATTGGTCTTCGATTCAATTCGATTGCAGTAAAGGTTGTGTAAAGCAACCAGAGCGAATGCACCGTTGGCACTTAACTGTAAACAATCAAGCAGGCATGTTCTACGTACGCTGCATTGGCCACGTGTTGCAGATACTTGAGAAAGGAAGAGGTGGTGTTTCTAAACTAGAGGGACGTGGGAATAACTGTTTCTTAACTAGAGGTACCTGATCCAAACTCCTCCCACTAGAACGTCATGACGCTGAGATATAGGGCAGTGACACAACGTAGTAGTATTGTGTATAACTCTATGGTGGAGCCAGTAACTGGGTTAGCTGCAAGGAGCACTGGAGGGCGAAAAGAAGGTCGTCTTACTGAAGCCAATGCTATTAGACTGGATTTCTTAAGCCTATAACGCGCGATTTTTGTTGTTGGAGAAAGCAACGTTTTTCTTAAGACTAAGAAATCCGCTCTCAAAGTACTGTCTTGACTAGAATTGCCGTTTTCCCCGTACATTTTAATGTAGTGCACCTTGTAGCTATGCCCTCCAAATGGTGTCTCGTGGCCAACATGACGTCACTTGACGCTGCTCTATTGCTGAGTCGAGTAAAGCTGGTTTTTTCTCGCTCATTTCCTGATCACCTCCTGATCCAACATGGCTGCCAACACCAGGAATAGACGAGGTGCTCGTGTTCTAAACTGTACGAAGTGACATATGGTAAATGTCTAAATTTAGAAACAAAATCTAATCAAACAGAGATCATGTTGTTACTAACATTTCTCTCACTGAAAATAGATGTGGCAGCGATTATTGTTAATATTTCTTGTCTTGAAGGTGGTGAGACGGTGAGACGGTGCTGTTTCTAAACGGGTCGGTTTTGATGACGTTGTTGGGCGAGGCTTAGAGGAATCTGTCTCACTCTTCCCTCTAGTTTAGAAGCACGCCCATACACACACCTACCTGACTGGGAAAACCTCACTTATCATAGCGAAGAGATATTTAAAAAAAAATTGTATTATTAATGTTTGCGTCAGGGTTCGGGGCAAACTCCAAAATCTGACGTAGTTTTCTTGTTTTTAGAAGAACCTGTTAAAAATAAGAGCAATTTTGGGTAAATTGCACAATGTGAATTGTCAAAAATATACTGAAAATTATTATGGTCCTTCCACAGGGGCTTGTTGTCCGTCGCTCGCGCGCTGCATGGAAACAAAGTTTATGAACCAGCCAGAAGTCATATCACAGAACAATCATTTTTTTTTTTACAATCACTATTGTCATCACTGGAACTCGCGCTGAACGTCTTTAATGTTAAAAGGACATAAATCCTTCCGGTATATCGTGCGACCCGATGAGATTGCAGTTGGCAACATTAACACAGGTTAGAGTTAATGTCGCCAAATTACCTCGCACGCAAGAAAAAAAAAAGAAAATGAATGTGTTGGTAACATTTACATACGTTTGAACTAATGTCCCAAACTGAGTCATGCAGGAAAGCCAATAGGGATTTATGTTCCTTTAACGTGTCTCACGTTCTAAGTCATTATTTGCACCACTACGTTATCCAGAGCGATCAGAAAAGCTTTTCAGTTTTTGCCAGAACTCTACTACAGTACCAGCCGTATCTTGGATGAAAAAAAACATACGAGACTGGGTTTTGACAACACAGCCGCCGAAAGTGCTGCTGATGTGGTTGATTTGTCTTGTTGCCGCATTTTGTCAACCGACGACGACTCCTTCCGTACAAAAAAAGCTGCCTTCCTTGAAACTTGGCTTCGTGGCTTCGGCTGGGTAAGCGTCAAATTTGCCGCCTTCCTTGAAACACTTTTCAGAATAAACGAGTATGTCGCTATTTACTGAAGAGCTACGTGCAGTCGAGACATTTAATTGCTTTGTGGCAAAAATACGGTCATTCATATTATTTGTTTGTGTAAGGTATTTTCCGGGTAATTATTGGGATTAAGGTAGTGTTAAACTAGTTAAACTTAGTTAAACTAAGCTTTTTGTTAGTTTCCGCTATTTGACAGTAGATGGCGGGACTCTCCGTACAGAAATTCACCGATGCGATTAGCTTAGCCAGTTCCCGAACAGACTTCGAAAAAATTAAATGGGCCACTCGTGGTGACCATTTTGTCCACCCCCCTAATATTGTTGTTAGGGGGCCATGGTTTTTGCTACCCAAGTCAACTTCCGGTAATGGCCGAGACTTTTACCTTGATGCTAAAATGCTTCTCAGATCACTCTGGACAATGTAGTTGTACAAATAATGACTTCGAATGTGAGACAATGCATCTATAAAGACTTTAGTGATAATAATAACTCGTAAGCATAAAATTTAAGGTACGGGTTGTTTTACGATATGACGTCAGGCTGGTTTAACCCCTTTCATTATATAACCCCTTTCACACGCACACATACACACTCTGTATACATGCAGCGCACGAGCGACGGACGACGAGCCCCTGTGGGACCTTTCCAACTTCAGAGCCATTAAAAAATTGTGATCTTCACTTGTAGGGTAGCAAAACTAAACACAGATGCAAACCTATTTACGTTACCTTTAGGACTTATATGTCAGACTGCCTGAGCAGGGAATCGAACCCAGGACCTTTGAAATCAAAGGCCAAGGTTCTACCTCTGAGCCAGACTGACACGGCCAAAAGGAAACGTCCATAGGCAGCATTTAACACGTGCATATATACAAATAAACAAACACTTTCCAATCGCCACTGGAGGGACGCTTATTTGCAGGATTTCAAAGGTCCTGGGTTCGATTCCCCGCTCAGGCAGTCTGACATATAAAAGTCCAAAAGGCAACGTAAATAGGTTTGCATCTGTATTTAGTTATTTCTTGTGAGTCTTTGGCTTTCCCGTCCTTAATCATTATTTCACGTTTAAGTGTTCCATTCGTTTCACTTGGAGGATGGCACGGCAAATAAGCGTCCCTCCAGTGGCGATTGGAAAGTGTTTGTTTATACGTGTTAAATGCTGCCTATGGACGTTTCGTTTTAGGCCGTGTCAGTCTTGCTCAGCGGTAGAACCTCGGCCTTTGATTTCAAAGGTCCTGGGTTCGATTCCCCGCTCAGGCAGTCTAAGAGTCCATGCATCTGTATTTAGTTATTTCTTGTGAGGCTTTCCTGTCCTTAAAGTAGCAAAAAAATGTGTACCCCTCCACCTTTTTTCTAGCCACTCCCCGCCAAGAATTCTGAACAGTCCCTATATCCAATAAACCGGTTTAAAGTAGTTGTAGTGCGAGTCGATTTGTTTTCTCTTGCGAATACAGCAATCGATATGGCTACTAATTGTCTAACACCAGTGAATAATTACCCTTTCTTAAAGAATATAATCCAAAAACCCTAATGATTCCTTGGCCGTGGTTCCACGACGCGTATGCAACCGTAAAACCAGTGGCCTCTTGTGTTAGTAGGTTTTGATCAGATGCGATCGCATGGCGGCGCACACCTCTCATTTAAAGACGAGCCCAATACGATTCTTCTAACGGTTTCATTTTTAAAACTGTAAGTTTAATTAGACCAATAGTGAACTGAATCATCATTAAAAATATTCAGCACCGTTTGGCCGTTTTATGACACGAAAGGCCTCCAAATCGTTTAGTCCAGGCGTTTTGAATATTTCATTTCTGCGATGGTGACGTTGCCACATGGCACAACTACACATCAGTGAGGCCGCGTGCTGACGTCAGTGATCTGTATAATAATTTGAGCAAGTTGCCAGTCATTGGTCGGTTGGTGGTGACATCAGCCGCTGACGAAGGCTACATAGTTCCCAGTAATTGGTCGTGGATGGATGACATCAGTCGGCTGAAGAAAAAATAACGAACCTCGTACGTTTGCTGCGAACAAAATCTTTGTTTATTTCTAGTGGAGGATTTGCTTAACGGATTCGACGCTTTTTCGAACTTAGACCTAGAAATGTGCCATAGAAAGTGTGTGTAAAATTTGACAGAAATCCGATAATTCGTTAAAACGTTATAGCGCGAACACACAGACAGCACCCACACAGACAGACAGACAAACCGTTCGCATAAGAGTCTAATCGACTCTAATAATCATACATTAGTAGGCCATAGTCTATATTCGATGTTAGACTCACACAGCTCACAAGCATGACACCAGCAAAAAGTGAAAATTGGTTTGCTTAGTAACCAACCAAATTGGTTTGCTGTGTTAAATACAGCAAGATAACCAATGGTGTAGCGTCTGATTAGCACTCCAATGCTCTTGTTTCAGTAAATACCACTGGGATTCAGTATCATAAAAAAAGAGCGTACCACTGCGGTCGATAGCTAATAAAAAAGTTTGTCCTCTTTGTCGAACAGCCCAAAGTGCGCACACATCATCCGGCCCATCAACCTGGGACGTTGTTTTCTGTTCGGTCATTAAGTCAAACATGTGTAACGAACTCAGCATGTTTAATCCACTAAAACAGAATAATCTGGTATCACTGAAAGTTGCCTGGTATGAACCCGTGTATTCATGAATTCCTGTCAGTTCGTTCAGTTCCGTCCACTGATTGGTGAAAGGGTCGTAGCGCTCTAAAGATTTATCATTATCGTGAGCAGGACCAAATACATAGAGACAATGCTCGAAGGAAAACAAATATGGTCTCTTGTGCCATTTGTTGGTAGAAGACATTTGTTGACATTTGCCCGTCTTGAGGTCATAACTCTGCACCAGTCGTAGGGCACAGTGGTTTTTGTCTACGCCGTTAACGACGAATATTGACTCACTGAACACACCAGCGCCTGCATCACAGACAGGGAAAAGAAGGTGTCCTAATTCAGGGTATGCCGTTGTATTTGTGAAGGGGCAATACTGTATGACGGAAGTTGATGCTTCGAAAAAGACGTCTCTTTCGCCTCCGATTAAGTAAACGTGTCGACGATAGCCTACGGTTGCCATTCTTTCATTTAAGTAAAAGGGGAGTTCTTTGCTCGGCAGCCATTCATCTTTCTCCACGTCATACATACTCACCATATCTTCATCACCAAAGCACACCAGTTTCTGTTCCGCACCTAAAAGCTGTTGACACATCACTATGCTGCTTCTATCAAACGAGATTTCTGCTAACAAGCTCGTTGTTTCAGGTTTCCAATGTTTAGACAACAAATGTTTCTTTATGTAATTACTAAGCCAGACCGAACACCAATATAGATCGAAAAT
>JAHWFP010036911.1:0-10989 GCA_023313725.1 Lithobius niger
GACTGCAGTAGCTAAAACCGGACATTTCATATTTTTTGTGTGAACACAAATATCACCTAGGAGACTCAACATCAACTTGTCTCTTAAATTTCAAAGAAATTATCCTTTCTTCTTCATCGGAAGCACACGAAAAAACGGTAAAAAATATTTTTCGTGTGTTTCTGATGAAGAAGAAAGGATAATTTCTTCGAAAATTTAAGAGACAAGTTGATGTTGAGTCTCCTAGGTGGTATTTGTGTTCACTAAAAAAAAATTATAAAATACTGTCCTATTTGCAACAAGAATACAATGATAAGTTGGAAATGACACTTTTTCCTTCTACTAGAAGATAGGAAGCGGGCAATAAATATATGCTGTGATAGTTTTGCACGACTAATTATCACAAGTAGATTAGAAAGTAAAGAAGTCTTAGTTGCGCAAAGTTTGAGCTGCATTTTCTCACTTTGAATTTTTTTCTTCTTAAAGCGAACTACGTACCATTACCCAGGGCCGAAGAGACTGGGGGGGGGGGGGGGGAAGAGCTTCCCCCCAACCATCCAAGAAACACATACAGTTGACAAATTCGAGTTGGCAAAATCGGACAAATTTTCACTGTAAATTCCAGCTGGCAAATTCGAGTAACTGGTTAATTATTATCATCATTTCGTCAGTTTGAAAGTAAAGTTTACAATACATTTTTTGTCCATCAGTTTTCGCAACACTTCTGTGTAGTTTGGGAGTAACTGAAACGCTGCCCTTGATCATTTCTGGTTGCTTTCCTGCATAGCTAGGCTGTAAGGAGTGGGGTAAAAGAAGCTCCGCGAAAATTTGTGTAGTTGGGAAAATTGAAAATTGACTTGGCCGTTTTGTTTGCTATGTCACCACCATAACTTATAAGTATCACAGATAATGTAGAAAATAAGAACAAAGAATGGACTAAACTGTATCCCCACCGAGTTTGAAGTCGTGATAACAATTAACTTCGCAAAAATCGTACACAGTTGGCAAAACTAAAAACTGAGTTGCTATTTTACTTCCTATAGTTCTTTTTCTGTTAGAAGGGATTTAAGCGTGGAGCAACTCGCAACTGTATTTAGGAGGGTAGACAATTACTGGCGTATTAATATACCAAAACACAACATCACTGCCAGGATTTAAAACGTTTCTTAGGTAAAGCGGAAATATCAACAAACTCTGCATAAAACAAACTCTGCGTAAGGACTTCTGCCAAGTTATGACCGTCTAAAGTTGTGATATCAAATAAATCTAAAAAATTAATGCAGAGTTATTTGATTTACTAGTTCGTCTGCTAGCCTATCAGTGCCTTGGTTTTAGTTAAAACAGTAACATGAACTAAAGCAGTACTTCATGAAAATCGGGTACAGTTGGCAAAATCAAAAACCTAGTTGGAAAAATTGAATTAGCTGTTTGATTTTCTGTTGTCCTTTTTCTGTTAACCTATCACCACTAAATTTGAATTTGTATTAATGCAGAAACAACTACATTTTTCAAATGAATTGTTAAAAATTTTAAACTTGTTAATTTCGAACGTCCAAAATTTGACGATAAGAGTTCGTAAGTTTTAAGGACAAAAGTGACCCAAAGGCCACGAAATGAGGGCAAAAATTACCCTACGGGACCGGTAATTATTTATCACCGGGGAGGCCGGAGGACCCTCTCAAGGGGAAGGTCATACATTTTTCAGGTCCCGTCAAAAGAGGGAGGTCAAAAATACACTGACCAACTGGAAAAAAGTCATTTTTGAACCACAAAAATGGCACTTTCAGCAGTCAAAATTTCCATAAACGGCTCAGCTTATGGGGGGCAAGCCCCCCAGACCCCCCATGCTATTTACAAGGTTTTGAAACTAATAATACTATTACTGTAAGTACAGTTTCTACAAAAAACTTTATGGAAAAGCCTTTGACACCTGGTTTCTTGGCGTTTTCTGCATTTCAGGTGCTGACTATGTGCTGAGGATGTGGTCATACAAGCAAACAGCGTGTTCGTCATACCTTTGTAGGAATCTCGACAAAAGATGGGTGTAAAATATTTTTGGGGGGTAGTCGCATCATTTTTGGACCTTAGGGTGAGGGGATTCAAGGATTTTTTTCCAGGTCTTGAAGGGCGAGTCTCCCACCCCACCCCCACGGCCATAAATAATAACGGTCCCCAAGATCCCCTGAATCAATGGAAATAAATTAAATTGGAGCATGTTGATTTCAAATGTGGAAGCTCTTCTCCAATAAAACCTCAAGTTGTTTTGGACAAAACTGAGGTAAAAAGTTTCGCCATTTCTTTCGTCTTTTGACGTTCCATTATTTAAAAACTGGAGCAAGTTTTTGTTTTAAAATGTGAAAGTTTTTTTTACAATGATACCTCTAGGTCTATAGTTGTTTGGGATACAACTGAGAAAAAGATTTCATTACTTTTCACCTTTCGATAGTACATTAAAAAAAATTTTCAGCCCCTGACCTGCTGCCTATGCTTGCACACAGGGAGTCATCGTCATTCATTATAGCCTAAAAGTCCAAAATGTACAATTAAGTCAACCCTCAACGTCAATGGCCAGCTGGCCTGTTTATATAATTCTAAACTGAACTCGGTTTAATTTAATTTGGGAAATAAATTATCTAAAAATAAACATGATTTAGTCACAAAATAAAATTTTTACGAAACCTACCATCCTAAAAAATGAATAAAAAAATCACCAAAATTTGTTTGACAATTTGTTGCTTCAGTGTTCACTGGAGGCTAGAAACTGGCACTAAAATAGCATCAAATGGTTCAGCTTACAGCGCTCCCCCAGACCCTATAGCTGAGCTTAGCGGAACCCCTCAAAAGTACTTTACTGGCAGCACTACTGCATTATTTAAACCATTTAGCAAAATCATAAGATGAGTTGGCAAAATGAGAGTCACTCCCCCCAACCAAGTACCCTTCGCTACGGCTCTGCCTTTACCTTGGCTTCTAACGCATGGATTATGAACAACTTTTGACTTTAAAGCTATAACTATTTTTTTAAAGCACAAGATACAATTACCGTAAATTCTGTAAGATGAATTTTTCAAGAAAGGAATCCAGTGAAATAATCTAGCTAAAAGTACACGAAAAAAAATTAATGCCATTTCCTAACAAAATGGCTTAAGCTAATTTCTTATTACAGATTTTTGGTACAAAGCTTGCTGATTCCAATGCAACAAACCTTATCTTCCTAGCTTTTATAACGTCAGCCAGAAACAGTACCCAGACTGAACCCTTCTTTTTCGATTTAACTTTGGCGTTCAAAGGAGTGTTTTATCTCAATAGTGTTTTTGGTTTACTTAACTTGGCGAGACCCGACCAGCATTTTAACTCCACCCCCCCTCCCCCTTTCCTGATGCCAATCCCATCCGTCACTCCCCTGTACAGCATTATAATCCGTCGAAATTTAGTGAGTCCGTCAAACGGTACCACAAATTGATAGCGTTTAGTTATATTCATCATACAAAATATAAAAAATTGGCTCTAAAATTCTGTGTTAATTAAAAACTGGCTTGGTTAGCTGCCATTTTAATTTTCTGACTGGTGTAAGTATAAAAAAAAAAACCAACGATTACAGGGTAAGAAATAGTTGGTAATAGTGATTTTTTTGCCGAAAAGTGAGGAATAGTGCGGCATTTAGAAAAAAAAGTGACCTTGTGGAAGCCCTGCGAGTTTATAATGTGGGGATTGGCAGGCACCGCAAATATCGATCTCACATACCCAGGGGGAAAAAAAGGATGTTTTTGCCATATGAAAAAAATTTTAAAAACCACACTCAGAAAGAATGATTAAACCCAATTGCAGTAATAATTTTACAGTTTATACAGTTTATCAAATAGGTACAAATTCAAATCAAGTCAGTAGTTCAGCTACACGTGTTAGATTTTAAAGTTTCCCACCAAAAAGCAAACCTTCAACATTACAGTGAGACAACGTAACTAATACATTTTTTTCTTAATGTCTGAGGGAAGAAAAGGGAAGCAATGTTAGTTGGTCTAGGGTTTTGAACCCCCCAAAAAAGAAAAGACCTCACTGGTAGAAAATCAGATATGTAATATCTAAGTTGAAGTAAAAAAGTGGGTTAGAACAGTTTTGGGCAGTTCTCTTTGATTTACGGGTGTTTGAATAGCCAGAATCAAGATACAGTACCTACGGCTATGGACCTATGTCCATTTTAAACTTGAATTGTATTAAATGTTCTGTCCACAAACGACATGGGTGACATAATTTTTTAAGAGTACCGATCACCTTTTCCCCCACCGAACCGATACCAATTCGATCAGTCGAATTTCTCGCTAATACAATCTGAAGAAGCCTTAGTTTGCTCCAGTAAAGCAGTATTTATTCTCAAATTTACACTATTGTTGATTTTATGTTAATTATCTGGAAATAACCAAGTCGAGCAATTGAAGGATTTGCAGGAAGAAGGCATGGCATGCTTATATATATATATATATATATATTTTTTTTTTATATTGTGGCAAGCTATCAGGAATCTATTTTCACGATCGGTAGGTGACGAGCAACTTTCTTTGTTTTGACCAGCTACCGATTTTTTACGATATGGCTTTGACCGGCAAATAGCGGTTGGTACAGCTTTGTAATTTTAAACAAAAACATGTATGCTTCTATGTAGCCTGGAAAAGGGAACAAATTGAATACTTTCGTTTACTGCAAAAATAGTTACTGGAGGCTTTGGAATTCAATCTCTCTTTTGTTAGTAAGGAATGCTGACAAAGAGGAAGATATACTCGTAATAGATGACTGTTCATCTCCTTACTCTTCTTATTAGAAGTTTAAAATTACATTTTTTTAAACTATATTACCTGTGCAACGTCATCGAATTGATTGGTTCAATTTCATGAGCTTTTAGGAGGCACTCTTCAGCAAAACTTTCATGCTTTTCACGATCAATTTCCACTAATGTTTTTCCCAGTCGCTTAAGAAGGACTGCTGAATTTGGATTGATTTCATGGGCCTGTAGAAGCAACTCCTCAGCCCTTTTCAACACTTCTTTGTTTTGAGTGCTGGGGTCTCGGGGCTGACCTCTGCCACGCCAGTAATACACATCTGCAAGTCGAGTAAGCACTATGTGGTTCTCATTCTGAGTCAACTCCATTGCCCTTACAAGACTTTCTTCTTGCTCTTTATCCAACTGTTTCAGAATACCCTCATCTTCACCCATTCTTTTCTGCCTCCGTTGAAGACGTCCCGCAACAACGCCTCTTCCCATCGGCCAGTGGTAACAATTTGGGTCCAAGTCTTCCGCAGTACGAAAAAGAACTAAACTCTCTTGGTTCAAAGCCAGTTCATACAAGGCGTAAGCATGAACACCGGCATTGCAGGCTTTGAACATATCTTGTTTGCTTACTGGTTTAGCCTTGTTCTTCCCTGATGCTTCATCAACCTTTGACTTTACTTTAGCTTCTGTTGTTGATGGGTTGGCATTATCTTCCTCTTCAGAATTTTCAGCTTCATGAACTCTATCTTTTGTAGTTTTTGGGTCTTCGTCCCGTAGCTTCTGAATTTCGTTCAAAGTTTCATCCCGACCTGTTTCATCTCCCTGCATCTCTTGAATGTAAGCTTTATTGCTAAGGGCGATGAGTTCGTACCCTCGTAGACGAAGAGGTTCTGTGAAAAATAGACACACAATTTTCAATGTTATAAATGTGAAAGAATACTAAACAAAAACACGAAAATAATCAGGAAAATTAAAGGGCAAAAATATTAAAAAACACGAATGTAGCCTACCAACCAGTTTTAAAGAAATTCAGTCGTATTTTAAATGTTTTTTTTTTATTGATTACAATATTAAGAAAACAAGAAAGACTTTGGTGCTACTATTCTTGTACAACTACTGTACTTGAAAAATATGATCTTGAACTAATAAACCGTATTCATAATCATTAATCATGATTTACTTGGGAGAGCAAGGGCAAGGAACATTTTAAAAAAAATGAAACCAGGTTGACAGCTAGCTCGTCGTTGACGAGCGTATTTTAATAGCAAGATAAGTGCCATTGCATATAAAGTATTTTATTGATGGTTTAGGGTTTCTGATGAAGCATTTATGTTGTGATCCGAAAATTTATGTTTTCTATCAAAATGTTCTTGTCCACTTTACTTTTTCTTCTGTTATTCTGTCCGCCTGGTTTCATTTTAAAGGAAATTACGATTGTGCAAAATATTTCTTTCCTGGTTACAACCACAGACGGCATTTTCTTCAAGAAACTGGGCGATTATGGCAGCTATGAAGACCACCCCAAGCATTCGAATGCAAGCTGCATTTCTCGTGCCCGAGTTTGATCTAAGGTCAAGTGGTGAGAGCTTATCACTCAATTGGGCTCGACCCACCAATCTGTCTCTGGCTGCTGTGATATAATATTGCAGTGTTCAATCTGGACGTTTCATGCTCACAGGGTCGGTTGGGAGGTGTTGGGCCTCGGAGCACAAGATCCTTCTGTAGTGTGTGTGTGTGTGGTGGGGATTTCAGGGATGGAGCCCTATAAGCTAGCATATTCTGTAAAAAATAGCATAAATTTGAAAGTAGTAGTAGTTTCCTACTACTAAGAGATGCAGTTGTAGGAATTTACATACAAACTTAGAAATAAAATGTGTTTTTGAAACAATGGCCTCCTGTTGTAGTTGGGAGAGGGCGGGTGTCCAGAACGGAGTCATATATTGTATACGTAATTTGAAACGTTTTCCTGCAAGTTAAGATGCCATTTTCACACGAATTCATTTTAAATTTTTCAAACCTTGTGATTTATTCTTTATCTCAAATTGTTTTTTCTTGAAACAACAGCCTCGTATAGTAAATAAATGTTACTTTAAATAAATGTTACTTTAAATAAACGTTACTTTAAAAAAATGTATTTAACAACTTGAGCAGTGCAGTACCCCCAAATGCAGCAGTAGTTTCAGATCTGTTGAATTGAATGACAAACTTGAAGACTTCTACAAATAAGAAGTGTGTTACCCCAAGCACTTCCAGGATAATCTATCTACTTAAGTGTAGAACAGGCCATTTACAGTCTTCTCTTAAGACTGTCTTCTGGTTAAGGAAGGCTTTATTTTAAGAAGTTGGGAACAAATTAATGCAGTACTACATAGCAATAAAGTAAACTCCTGCCTTCTAATTTACATTTCTAATTTAAAATACTGTTAAAAACATACTTGGACTGCTGTCCGTATTGGGGAAGGCATTACAGGTTTTATTAAAACATTTTTCTTAAATAATTTAAGAAGAGTATTAACAAAGAAAGATTTTAATTTAAAATAGCATTGTTTCTATCCTATTTTCATTACAGAAATAGGTGTTAAGAGCTGATGTCGGTCCAGCTGCTGTTCCTGACATGAGAGGGTTTTGAAAGAAGCCATGTCGGCTTCTCAGTAAAGTGCATGATAATGCTAAGATATTGCAAGTTGCTCCGTTTCTCTTCCCTTGTTGGCAAAATAAAATTTTTGTTTCAAGCGCAATTTGATTAACACAAATTGTTGTCACAGGTTGGTGCATCGAGTTTGTGGAGCTAATGAGTTTGGTCTTAAACATTCAAGGTGGTGTACAAGGCCACAATAAAGTGTGCACCTTGCAGGCATTCAAACACAGGCTCCAATTAAGCCATGACTTAAATACTCGGTCATAAAGTAATTTGGGTCTAATGGGGTGGGGATATATCTGCAACCAAGCATTTTTGGATAAGTGTTACATAATGACGTTTTGACTTGTCTTTAGCTCCTTACTAAGCCCTGAATGTTTGTCAGTTTTGTTCTGAAACACCCTGTATTATTATTATTAAGTACAGATTAACCGATTTCTGAAACTTTTTTTTAAAGACAAGCACTTAATTTTTAGCTGGATATTCATCTGAAGTTAAGTGGTTAACAAACTTAAGTCAGAATAAGTTAAACACTTCCAAACAATTTCTAAGCTTGTAACATCCATCATTATGCTTACCCGCAGCTAATTTTCTGTACATCGTCTCCGAAAACCTATCATAATTGCACATACCTTCATCCATATCTGGGTTACGACAGGACTTGATAGATACTTCTGCTTCTTTTAAAGCACTGTCCAAGTCTGGATCATCTCCTTGAGTCTTCAGAAATGCTACTAGTGGTTGTTTCATCACTTTAACATCCTCGTAATCTGGCTCTCCATCCAGGCTCTCTATAAGTTTACGTATGTCGTGGCCCTCCAACTCCTCTTCTGTGATCCAGGTAAAGTGACATTGTAGATCGTCCATAGACGCCATTACGTGTTATTATACAACCTTCAGGATAAAGAACGCACACTGTAAGACAGCATGAGAAAGAATTACCACAAGTAGAGAAAAATAATGTGCGGCCAAAACTCAAACATGGCTCTCTGCCACTGACATAACAATACAGTATTTGCCAAAAGTTCATTGTATAAGTAAAAAAAGTCACAAAGTATCTTAGAAATGTACATCGATGAATATTATTCGATACCAAAAGGAAAGGATGAGGAACGAGGAAAAATGGAATGGTTTTAAACCCTATTAAGGTGTATGATGGCTTAGAGCACCCAAATTGGCAGTATTTTTTACTCACTGCCATCTCACAGGGATTTTTAAAAAGGACCAACATATTATGTGATAATTCGCTCTTTGTGTCATTACTGAATTCACTGTGATAATACCACCCCACTTAGTCGTTTGATTTTTCTCTCCTTACTGTGTAACTTGCGTTTAGTGGCATGGTGGGCGAGGAGGCCGTGGCACCCTTTGTACAGTTGGAGATTGAGGGCGCACGTCTGCCATAGTAAACCATAACTGCAAATTGCACTGGTCGCTGTCGCAGCTACGGTTACGCTAGATTTTCTTTTAAATAAACAAATACATGTCTTGAACATGCAATGTGTTTTGAACATGCAATGATTTCTGTCACTCTCTGTCTGTAAAAGTTTTGTTGGCTGTGCCAGTCGCCTCACTTGTATAGGCTATCCCTCCTCTCCCTCCTTTCTTCCATCCAAACCTGGATCAGTCCACTCCCTTGGCAACAGCCAATGGGTACGGAAGTAGGGGTGGGGGTAGGGGGGAGTTTGGAGACTTTAGTTTATGAGCAGGCCTAAACGCAAGGATCGTGGAGTTTCTACTTTTTCCTTTTGTCCTACTACGTTTTTTGAGAACATTACTTTTTCTGTACGTTCTTCTCTTTTTCGGACTTATGGTTCCTTGCTTTTAAATATTTAATGGAGCAAACACACTGGCCTAAAGACTGGCCTTGTGAGAACGCAATATACTGGCAATCTTGTATTAAATGCCCAGGCGAAGCTTTACTGAATTCATTTTAAAAGCCCATGGGTGTTTAATAGGCACGTTACAGCTTTTACAAGGCCAGTCTTTAATCCAGACTGTTTGCTTCGTTAATGTACTGTACCTTGCTATTTATTGTTTACTTATTTTTTACAGAGATCTTATAGCTCATTAGGAGCTGCTACAAAAATTGGGCTAGGACCCGAACTTTTAATTTTTTTTTAATCATTCAAGATTTAGTAACCGCCATTTTTTTGATATCCTTAGTGAAAACATGATTCATTGCTGTAGGCTATCTAATTATGATTTCAAATAACGGCAATGATTTGAGGCACAGAATTGTCAGTGTAATGTTGTAGCCCATACTGTTTACTTCGATATTTGTTAAAAAAAACCTAACCAAACCAAACCGGAATATAGTTTAAAATTCCTTATAAACTACTTTTTTACTCACTAAAATTTTTATACCTATCATGAATTTGCTTTTTGTTGCATTATGTTCTGTGCTACTTCAGTGAATAAGAAACCAAACAATTCAGCATTACTGTACTGAAACCGTTGTTTACTAGGCTATCACCTTCACTTCCACCCTCTATACAAGCGGTCCCATGGCACATAGTTTTACTCACTGATATCTGCAATCTCTCTAGACACAACACAAGTTCAGAATGATTGGGCCTTTCAAAGGAGCGATACCAACTTCCCAAAATATTCGCCAAGTTTTGGGCAGTAGATATCCCCTCTAACCTTATCAGGTTCAAAGGTAATGAAAAACTTGACCATTGCAGTTGTTGGTAGCAGTAGTCAAGTTTTTCCTTTAACGTCTGCCCAGTGTTATAATGTTACACAGCTTTCTGCGACTCAGTTTTGTAACCTAAACATTTTTCTGCAGGGTTAATTTTTCCGTTGTTGGAATTTTTCAAGGAAACAAGACCTTTGAAACGACGATTTTTATTTTTTTTTAAGCATGGCAAAGCATTAAATTCATTAAAAAAAAGCTTTCTATAACTTTCTCCCCATTACTTTATCCACAGTAACATTTTTTAAATTCTTGTAAAAATAAGCACCGTTCATGGCAATTAAAACTGACTTTTAAAATTTCCTTGTAATCCTGTATCCTACAGGAGGGCCACTCAGTTTCACAAAAACTCACCTATCAGACGTGCCTAGCCCCACTTTCAAAGTACCATTACACCCCCTCCCCTTCCTCCATGCCCAATCTTCGCGAAAAACGGGTTGTGTCGCCTCTACCCAATTCCGTCCTCCATGATAGTAGTGGCGGGCTGATGCCGCACGTTTTTTCTGCGCCACCCCCCCATGGGTGTTAGGCCGGTTATGGTTGGTGGGGGTGGTAGGGGGTGTTATGGTAGGCATGTAGGTCTTTAATTGGTATAATTATCTTAATTGGTTGTCGAGTAACGGTCGTTTTTGTGTTTTACCCCTTTTTTTTAACCCATTACCTCGGAGCGAGGTTTCCGGGTCGGGTTTTAACCCTTTCACTGTAGGATGGGGTTTTTGACGACCTGCACATGCCTTCCCTAACACTCCCTACCACCCCCACCTCCTCATAACCGGGATAATACCGATAGTGGGAGGTGGGACGGAAAAAACGTACGGCATCAGCCATATTACGAGATTTTTACCTGTTTCACCTTAACCAGCACACACACACACACACACACACACACACACACACACACACACACAC
>JAHWFP010036913.1:0-20011 GCA_023313725.1 Lithobius niger
CCCCGCATTTTGAATGACCTTGAACGCATTCCCCAAGGTCATTTTAACCGTTGTTTCCCTAGATCGTACCCGAAACAATTAGCAGTTACAGGGAAACCAACCAGGAGGCAGCTATACAATTACTAATAAGGTATTGCTTTGCCTTTGACCGGCTTTCCTGCACTACACACATTGTTTTGCCCATATCTCCCTTGTTTATGGCACGATTTCTGTTACGTTTTCTGTGTTGGCCTGGGTTCATGATCCTAAACAACTTTCTAATTTACTTCATGCCGGTAACTTGGATAGTTTCGGAATTAACTTTGGGTTGACCTTGAAAGCATCTTTCAAGGTCATATTTACAGCAGACATTACATCCGCCCGGGTTTGCTTAGTATTGGTAGGTATTTCGATTTGAGCTAATTACACGTCTTTAGAATTACACGTATTTATATTTTTTTAATATTTTTATTCTTTATTTCTCTGATGATGGTGTCGCCCGTTAATTTTATTGACACCGAAATATAAGCTTTTTATTACCATTTTCGCGTGTGCTACTAGCTCCGTTTCCACTTCTTACATCAGTGCACATACCATTTTCGAATCTTTAGAAGACATTGTTGCCGGACACTTCAGTTGCCTCACCCTGTATAAGCAAGACAAAATCATTAAGAACGAGGTAAGTTCCCCCAATCTGTAAGTATTCAATAAATTAAATACCTGTTAGATTGCATACAACTTTGTTATTGTCAATTAATTCCTCGTTTTATTCAGTTGAGCATTGAACAAACCTAACCTAACCACAACTATGAATCTATTGCAAGGGATGTGGTTATCATTCACCAATTTTGTTGCTGGGTGGTAGCAAAAAGACTATTTATTTGACCCCAAAAACTTTAATATTACCTTTTAACGTGTGGATGAGGATTCAGATGCCAACAGTTAAACATTGGCGATTTTTGGGATATCATAGAATCTGAAGTTCTGGCTTGTAGTGTATTAAAATACGGTGAAAACAATCCCATCTGTCCATGTGTCGTTTACAAAAAAATTTGCACAGTCATCAGAAGCAACTGAGGAGTGTCTTGGTGTCACAGTAGACAAAATTGATAATTTGCTTCACAACAGTAGCATGAAAGTCGTAAAGTCATTTGCAACTAAAGGCAAAGTTACAAAGACTAACACACACTAGTTCAAAGGTTGACATTATTAATACAATAAACAGGGCAAAACCAAACGGTAAGAACTGGGCAAAAAATGTGGGCAACCTCCAGAGGATGGATTACAGGAAGTTGTCCTCGTGGTGTGGCGTTATGTTATGAAGTGTATTATGAAAGCATAATGCCCTAAAGATCATGTACATTGCATTCTTAATTTTGAAAAATAGCCTAGTGTTGTAACTGACATACCATGTGACTGCGGCACATGGCAATAAACGAGTAAAGAATTTCTTTTGGCCGCACGATGGTCGCTTGCTTGCCACAAATGATTGCAACATTCAAGTTGCTTTGAATGACAAGTGAAGTCATCCTTCCCTTGGATAAAAAATTGTACCTTGACTGATTGCACACTACATCCAACACTTATACAGCAAACAAGTACACCCAGTATCTATGCAGGAAGAACGAAATATTTTAGACGACACCATTCATGAAAAAGAATACGAAACATCAAATAGAAGTACTACGTCGTGTTAAACTTGTTAACGAACTTAACGATTCATACTTCTATGCTCGAAACATGTACTTCCTGAAGCCTTCAAAACGTCTTTTTCGTGTTCGTTGCATTGTCAACCTGCAGAATGAAAAAAAAATCAATCAACACTTTTCTGTCATGCTGGAAAAGAAATCGGGTAAACCTTAAGCCATGATGTGTTTGGTAAAATGTGTATTGCACAAGGTACAGACATTCCATGGCTAGTGTCTGAAAGCACTGGGCAGTCACTAGCAGCACACTACATCAGAAGGAAACGGACATCAGAATATCTGGGGAGCACACAGTTGAAGGTGACAAGCATAAACTGGAAACTCAAAATAAAGACACTGCACTCGTTAGGAGCACACTGTCCAATGACGAAAGTCGCTGTAAAGAGAATGCGTCACAAAACATCAGTGGCAACTCTCCTGTAAGTCAACCATTTACATCAGAATGGTGTGCTGAAAGGTCAGCCATACCTTGCGTCAATGACTGTTCATAACTAAGGACAGCATCTTCTTTCATAAGCGTGTACAAGAATGGCTAGAACTGAAAAATATTCAAGTTTGTCTTTTATGTGACAAAGCATTGAGAGAAGTATCACTGCATGAGCATTTCAGTAATTTTCATAAGTGTAAATACAACGTCAGATGCGAGCCCCGCCACACGAATCAAACCACCAACACGCCCGGAGGCGAGCATCACAACGCCACCACTCCCATCGCTTCCTTGACGTAATTTATAACGATGTTTTATTTATGTAAATACATTGACCGTGTTTTGTTGACACTGGCAGAATCTCACGATAGCTTGTTTAGACCTGCCAAGATGTGAAAGGTCTGCCAAATTTGGGTAACACTTAATGGCTTAATACTTGTTGGCTTAATGCAGTACGCCAAAGTGTTGCCCATCTGGATGTGTTAGATAGTGTTCATTTTTCTGAAACGAAAGTAAATCAAGATATACTGTACTTGTTTCTAATCTGCTAGTTACTATTTCAAGAGACTCCTGTGAGGACTGGGATAAAGGTGTAGTGAGAAGCAACCATGATTGTTAGGTTATAGTGATGCACATCTATGAAGTGTTTACGATTTTTATGTTAGGAGTAAATTTAAGTAAAACTAGCTTAATTACGATTAAGAATAAGTGTTTAAAGTATTATCGTTTCTGTTTCTGAATAAATGCGGTCAAAATAGATTTTCTTTTTGTGGCAACACGGTCAGCCAATCGGAGATAAGAGGAGAGAGAAAAAGCTGTTCACTGCACACTTGCTCGCTCTCGCTCTCTCTTCCCTACTCCCGACGAGAAATGACGTGTAGTCGTTAAGGCTTCATTAACGACAAGTAGGCGCTCACGGGGCGACCAACAAACGTTACGCAGAAGCTTCAAGAGCGGGATGACAACGTATTCAATGAAATGAATAATAGGGCAATTTTATAGGTTTTTGACTGATATTTTGGAACAGAAACGGAAACGATGTGGTTTTATTTTTGTGTGCAAGTTCATTAGCTTTAGCTGACACACAAGGAAAAATTAGGAGTGGCAGTGTAAATAAAAAAAAAATTTACACTTCACCAAGTTTACTTAAAGAGGATTTGGAAATAATTGTGAAGCTGAAAAGTTAACAGGGCTTGCGAAACAAGCTTTAGTAAAGGTATTTTTTTTTGGATGTGACCGAAAAGTGGCGATGAAATTAGATAAGTGTTTAAATCCTTTTTTTTTTTGGTTATTACCTGTTGTGTTTTGTACATAAAAAATAAAATGTTTATATTTGTTTAATCCACCTTAAGAATTAACCATTAAGTTGTCGGAAATGAAATCGCTAGTCAAACAAGTTTGGCAACACATGTCAAAGACGGAGTCAGCACAGCAAGATACCAGCGAATTTTTGTTATTTAACATTATTCTTATAGTTTAACCACAGTTTTCATCACATTGTATGACTCTTTGTTTAGAATGCAGTAATGAAACCGTGATGGAAGAAAGAAGTGTTCCAGACTTGCTCTTGACGTTTTGCACAGCAACATACAGATTAGGCTAAATTACAGAATTACTACTCCGTATTTGACCGATAGCAAATGTGAGTCAAATAGGCCATAACCAGAACGACACAAAAATTATGCAGTATATTGTATTCAGGGCTCCTAAAGTTTTAGTTATTTTGCTGAAGCGGTTTGGTCTGGTTAACATAGATTCTACAATTTCACTGGAAGAAAGCGACACAACTGTCTACATATTGAAATCTAGTTGCTCATTTGGGAACAAGCTTACACAATGGCCATTATTTCGCGTACGTCATTGATAAAGGCCTTCACACTTTGTGTGATGACAACCATGTTTGGGCTGTAACGAACAATGAGTATCATAGGGTAGTTGGTGACAATGCTTATACCTTGGTCTACAGTAAAAGATACTGCTTGCAACAGCTGTCATGGTGCAGCCCTTGACACTGCTTGTCTTTCTTGCCCTCCTCCAGCCTGGCTACGGCAGTTGAGCCGAACGTCTCACACGCAAGTCAGTCAACCGAAATTCATGCACAAACCTTCATCAAAACCTCAGAAAAGGCTTCAAGGCTCTTCACTTGGGGGGGGGGGGGGGAAGAACCAGGCACCCATCAACGCACTCCCACAAAAAAGTGACTAACTTCAAGAGATTGAAATTTAAGTTGGAACTGGCGCCATGAAGGCCGCAAATAGGCGAGATCGATAATTGAGACAATTGTGTAGAAACGAATTCACTAAAAGTGCAGTCAGACTGCAGCTCTATATAATTTTGTATGAACGTTTATCGAATCTAATTGGCTTCTGCCTTAATTACTGGCAAGGGGAAATAAAAAAAAACTAGTAAGACTTAACGGCTCTGCAAATTTTATCGCAGCGCTGGCTAAAACTCGCCACATTCCACCTGACTGTTTAGCTAATTTAACGCCAAATAATGAATGCAAAAGGTGATCAGCACACTAGACTTTGGCAAATCACTAACAAATTTTCTTGAACGTTTGAAAAGTGTTTATTGTACGTTAAGTTCCATTTTTAAAAACTGCGCTAACTTTTAACTTGAGGGCAGACACCACATCTCAGTCCTTAGCAATGGTTGCTAGGTTAGCGACTGCTAAAACCGTTTTGCCGGTGACATCAGTAACAATAGCTGCTTCACGACGGAACACGAACGTTGACAGAAGCGTAGCTTATTTTTCGGACACATTGGGGAAACCGCAAATGACGAATTTTAATAGCACGGAAGCCAGACTTCCATTTTTTCATGACGTTAACTATCAGACTGATGGTGAATATGAACGCTGCGTGTCTAAACCATATAGTTCAGGTGGCCAACTCTGCACTGGCGCGGGGGAAGGAGAGAGAGAGAGAGAATGAAGCTTAATGGCGCGTCGACAGCTAGGAATAGAGGGAGCCACCGCCCGGACATCATGTACCTAGAGACCGTTTCTCGAGTTATCAATCAGCACCAACACAAAACCAACCGTCCTCTGACAATCAAAGCTTTACAGAATTTTCTTAAAAATGACCAAGAATTTCCGAAAGCACAGCATTAACGACTCAGTGTACGATAGACTATAAACGGGCTCGTAAAGTGTTAAATAATAAGTGTGATTGCCTGCGAAATCTCGATTGCCGATAGTCTGTGTAGTCTGAACAATTCGCTAGGAGAGAACGACGAAGGTGTGCCATGCCACAAACAACCACAGCTTTCTGAGGAGGCGTCCCACACCGCGCGATGCAAACCCTGGTTACAAACGAAGGTATGCCACACCTGACCATAGCGCCGCCAACAGTTTTACGTTCTCCGCTTTTTTGCAAACATCGGCTAACGTCAGAGTTCCCGCCGTACGTTTCAATCCACCAACACGCCTGTTGGAGGTGTGTGCCGCCACGCCACCACTCCCGCCGCCGATTTTGTTTTTTCGGAACAGCAGCAAGGTAGGTTTACAGGAAAGGAACCAGACGAGGACCATGCAGCAAGAGGTGTGTGCCAGTGCGCTGCTACGCAAGTTCTGATGGAACAGGAGTGTTGCGAGTCACACCGGGTCAGTCAGAGCGGCAACACCAGCAGCACAGTACCCGTTTGACGGCGCCAGGAAGTATGCCTCACTGGACCACCACCACACAACCGATTTTGGGACAAGATGTTTCAAGATACGAACAAGAAGCAACTCGTCAAGATAGATGCTTAAACAACTTCAAGAACATTATTTTGTTTTCCGATCGTATAGTAGGCAAAATAAAAATACTACAATGACCAAGTCCTTACTGGGGCTAACTAATCACGTGAAGTTTACTATTACACGCATGTTCCCTGTAAAAGGACTCCTACAGTCAGGGCGACCTAAAACTTCGATGTGTATTCCAGAAATTAAAAGTGAAAGATTCGGTTGTCACTATGAATGAGTATGAAGAGATTGTGGAAGGGGCACACACCTGTCCATCACCATTCCACTTTCTTCAAGGTTATACCTTGCTTAAACAATGGTAAAAGTGTTTCGTAAATATTGCATGAAAGTGCTTACAGTAACAAAGAATAGGTTTTTCAATCCAACAGGCTGTTATTATGAAGTACCTAAGCAGTGAAGTGAGCCAGATGTTGCACTAACGAAGAAGTCGTAATAGTATGTTTCCATTCAGTCCTTTTGCCATACTTCGTATGGAGCCTTAAAACAAAATTTTGTGGAGAAAATTTTGTATCACCAGATATTTTAACCCGTATTTAGTACATGATATAGTAGGCATGTAGTTAAAATATCCTGTCTTTAAAGTGTCAACTGCTCCTACAGCAGCTTGTTGTACGATAACAAGGGCGCATGTTATTGTTTCACTTCAACCATTAAAATATTGCTTCACATGAATTGTTGCACACAAGACAATAAGTCCATTCAGCAGAAATGATTAGTAAATAAAGATGCCACCAAAATAAATGAAACATTGCGGTCGTATCATCCGGAGAACGCTGTGAAGCCCAGTATGCATCCATCTAGACGCCACACAATGGGCCTCGGGTGGTACGACTGGTGTTTGTTTATTAAGATGCAGACGTTTCCGTTGTTCTTTGGACCTTAAGCAAAAATTCCATTTTTTTTTATTTAAAAAATAATTTTTTTTTGTACTTTTATTTACCATTTGAACAAAAAATCACCTCAAAATTACGAATTTAGTAATTACTACAACCCCATCTTTATAGGCTTGTCAGTATTTTTTACATGAATAGAACGCTTATTATAAATTCAGAAACTTTGTTTGGCCATAACTTTTCTTGTAATTGACGTAGATTGATGAAATAAGTTGTAAATTGAAGCGCTTTAGATTCTGAATCGCGTGCGTAGAAAACCGTAATAATTTTGCAACAAAGGATTTCATTGGCTGCTCGTGTAACAGTCACCATACAGATGCGGCTGCGTGGCTTACAGATGAACTCGGAAATAACCAAACCAGGCCAGCGCGAGTTGAACTGCGACCCCTACCGAACCATTTGCCTATCGTCCGCTGATTTTACTTACGTTTCACTGTGTAAGTGATCGATAAATCTAGTTTTATTTATTCAAAGACAGAAAGGAAGGTTTTGAAGCGATTCTACAACCAAAATGTCGTCAAACGACGATGTGACAGACCAAAAAATGGCGATTTTACGGCAATAGATTCACGACCACGCCACTGCCAAAACGTAAACTTTCGGTTTCCGAATTGAAATTGTGCACCAGCAAAGTTGTGAGATCGGATGGGAGTGATAAATTTAGTGCGGAACTCACTGGTAACAGGTTTATTGATGTCAATTTATTTGTGAAATTTATTCAATAGTTTCCCTGCCCTGAGTGTAAGTGTTGGTGGTTATACTGTTAGTGAGACGTGTTACGACCTATGTTCTTCATTTGAATTTCAGTGTAAAAGTTGTGGTCACAATTTTATTTCAAAACTTCGTTGCAGCAACGAAATTCGTCTGCTGACATCAATATTAGATACACAGTCTCCATTTTAAATATTGGTTAAGCACTACGAGCAGGACAAAAGATTTGCTGGTAATATGAACATGCCCCCTCCTGTTGCTAAGTCTGCCTGCATAAAAATTCAGAGAATAGTTCACAGTGCAACACTTGACGTTGGTATCGATTCAATGCAACAAGCAGGTAAAGAACTATTTGACAGTACTCCACGAGATAATGTGAATGGTGAAGCACATCTAGAAAGTGCAAAGGGTGTCATGGTTTCTAGTGATGGGAGTTGGCAAAGTGGGGCTTTCAGTCAAAAAATGGGGTTGTGGCAGTAGTATCGGTAAACAAAACCCTTCCAGCAAGTTTTAGATGTAGAAGTGCGCAGTAACTATTGTGGTGCATGTGCTGTTCAAAATAGAAAGCCCCCAGTGCAGAATGAAAATTGGGAAAACTAACACAAAATTGTATGTGAAAAAAATCATACTGGCTCAGCATGTGCAATGGAGCCACAAGGCTTGATGACACTATTTCGTCGCTCCATAGATGTACACAGGATACCTTGCTAATATACTCAATATTCAAACCACCAAAAATAAATCCCTTTAAATCTTTGTTGTTCTGCAGCAAAATTAACGTAAAGATTCATAAATTTAACGAAATCAACATTTAATTCAAACGATTCACGAGAGCATTTGTAATCGCGGAAAAGTCGGCAATATTAGGCCTATGCGATAAATATTATGCCTTGTCGTGCGTAATATGGATTCAGTCTAGTGAAAACGCCATACCTTTTACTAATTTATTCTCAAATTTACTTTATTAGGTCGTCCTCCTTCCAATATCTAACATAATTCAAAGTTAAAACAAATTTTTAACCATCACAAACCTTCAAAACAGACACGCGATTCACGACCGAAAACACCAACCGGAGTAACGTCATAACGGACGCGGTGTACCGGATGTTTCAAGCGCTTACACAGTCTGGACACGTCCACCACTTCGCGTCCACTACTGGGGCGCCACGGGTCCAGACCTGCGCGTCCATTTCCGCCGGAACTTCCGTCTTGGATGACAATATATACTCTATGGTGAAAAATGTCAACACACGCGTTTCCCAGTGGTGAATCACGTTGTCTGTTTTGAAGGAAAGAAAAAGGTTTTGAAGGTTCGTCAGTTTTGGCTTCAATATCGTAATAAAACTAAATGGGGGGCGGGTGACTCATCATTCGGTTTACGTTTGGCAATGTAGCAATTTGAACACTTAATTCTATTGCACCCAACAGTAGTAGTTTCGTGCACAAAACCACACATACCGCATCGCCGTCTTGTGAAACAAACACCACTTACTCGGTGATTAGCGAAACATTGGTCCCCCTTAAAGTAAAAATGACAACTATCACATCTGGTATGCAATTGCCCCGACGACGCGCACGACTCTTCCTGGCAAGCACTACACACCTTAAAACAATGGCGGGCATTCTTTGTATTATAACACTTCTGACAGTTATCGCACTCGTAAGAAGTGCAGTAAAACCCTTTCAAAGACGTCACCAAGTCCCAGTGATTGTCAGTGTGCAAAAAATATATGGGATTTGATTTCACAGGACCTTTGTACACAATACGAAACTGAGCTGATGCTACAATGACAATGAGTTGATATTGACCACAAAGATACTCTTGAAATCTTTCAACTTCTGCGAGTCCACATGGCCCAATGAGTACACCAGCACTACAGTGTAACTTGCCAGCTTTCTTGCATTGTGTGGTACATTGCTGGTCGCATTTTTTATGTTGACGTACGCATTGATGTTTTGCTGTCATGGATCGATTCTTTTCCTAATCAAGTACTGTCCCACTATGATGCTGCGTGCAAGACACATGTGATCGTTATTGTTAATTAAAACAACACTTTGCTTCTGTGCCAACCACTCCCTAAGTATCAGTATGGTACGTTTTCTCTGCCCTCTGATATCGGACCAGCCTGAACCTTTTCTGTCTTTGTGACCATGTTGAACAGAAATATGTATTGGCTCGGTGGGGTCGAATTCTTGGTTGGATTGAATCTGACGTTCTACAAAATCTGCTACTGCATCAGCTGTGACATCCGAATGATGCATGAATGGTAAGGAAATGGGGTTGATGAATCCTGCTGGTTCGATCACACAAGACGTATGTTACTGTTGTTTTCACACTGTAGGTTTTAATATAGGCCAAAACATCAGTAAAAACATCGCACAGATAGTCTGGCAGCTCTTCTCCGTTGACAAAATGCGAAGGATTGGTTAAATGTAGCGTAAAATCAGAGGTGGTGAAATTGAATTTTTTTGAATGTTCAATTCTACGTGGCACTATAGTAAAACGTTCGTTGGAAATTCGTTTAGCATTGTTGTTATCACCATCATCACCACTATCATCATCAACATCATTCACTATACCATCAGCAACATTATTTTTATAAGTGTTTGATGATAATGTACAACGTTATTACGTGATGTACCTGGTACTGCTAACGGATCATTGTTGGTCACTCCACTGGCTAAACCACCTCCAGTTTGTAACACTACACGATTTGTTTGAGATGATACAACCATTGCACTCGCACCAGTATTACGGTTATTATTGTGAGTGTTATGCGGTCTGGCAAATTGCTCGTTATTGGACACTCCACTGTCTAAAATGTCTCCGCTTTGTAACCCTTTACTATTTGCCAGGACAGTAAAAGAACAATTACTTTTAGCAGCACAAGGTTCATGACGGTGACTACCTTCCAACTGTCGTATCTCACACAAACCACTAAGATTAATATTCCACAAGGTAAAGTCTACTGTTGGGGGGGGGGGGGGGGAAGGTACGCCCCAATCCATGATATATGACGTTTCATCATCAATTGGTGTACCTGCTGACCACAGAAAAGCTAGAGGAATCACTGTTGAATAATATAACCCGGGTGGTGTTGTTTTAGAATTAGGTACAACTGGTACCATAGGTTGCGGGGTAAGCATATAGCGCCAATCATCAATGTACTCTGTCCCTAAAACTGGTAAATCGTCATAGTATTGTTGAACAAACTCAAACCTACACTCCTCAAACGATGTTAAACCATTACGTAACAATCTAATATCACTGATTGGATTAGATAATAGTTGAAGAGGTTGAATCTTGATTGTATTGTCTGATGGTACGGGAGAAACTGTGTTGTTACTGCCATTGCTGCTTGTACGGGTGGGTTGTGGGAGAAAACTGCATTGTTACTAACGTTGCTAACACACATCTTGAGACACATGAGCACTTCTTGTTGCACTGCCCCCTCTATTCTGGCCTACGGGAACGCTTCTATTCGCCGAACTTGGACATGCTGGCTCTCCTGGGAGTGGACCCGCATACGGGAGCGCGTAATGATAGGCGGTTGCGAGCTGTGGTGGCTTTCTTGGAGGCAACAGGTAGATTCAGGCCAGGTCAATTGTGTTAGGGTTACTCCGTGTCCGGTTGTGTTGAGTTTGCATTGTCGTTGCTGGTTTTTAATTAGAGACTCTCTGTAGGGCAGATGGCCTGTGGGGGGGGGATTGAGGCTTAATAGCGCATCGACAGCTTGGTCATTAGCGCCAACCTCAGTCACAGTGCAGTGGTCCGGGTTGCCACTGCACCACACATTACAGAGATATTATTCACACCCGTGTAACCTCACACGCAGAGTTGGAAAGGCGTCTGAGGGAACAAGGCTGAGATCCCTGCCGAGAGGGCCATAAAGGGCGCCTTTCGCTGCAGAATCCGCTTGTTCATTTCCACCTATCCCAACATGGCCCGGGATCCAGCAGAAAAGCACGGTTTTCCGCTGGCCAGGCAAGCGGGAAAGCAAAGCTTGGACACGTTGTGTCAAGGGGTTCCGAGGATTGTAATTCGCCAAGGACTCCAGGGCACTCATGGAATCGCTAAAGATAATGAAATGCGTGCCCTGAAGGTCAAGGATCCATTCCACCGCCAAAACGAGAGCCAAGAGCTCTGCAGAAAACACAGAATAGCCTGACGGAAGACGATGGGCAACCGTCACTCCCTTACACACACAAACACATCCCACGCCAACGTCTGACTTCGACCCATCAGTAAACAGACGCTGATAACCGGCGTACAGAGAACACGGCCGCCGGAACTCCTGTAAGTACCTTGCTGGAAGAGTGGAACCGTTCGGGAGGGACGCCAGAGCGAAAATGAAAATGCCACTTGGGACAAGCCAAGGGGCCACTGGCATCCCCCCAAGCATCAAGACGCAGGGCATTTTGAAGGCTATTTCCTGACAGGACTGCTAGAACCTATCGCGGAAATCACTCTTACCCACCCTGCGTCTACCGACCCGCAAGTCTGGCCCAAAAAAACCTGGACCAAGCAGGACTGGATTGCACAGCACGCAAACGCACAGCATACTGAATGGCAAGCTGTCGCCGACGAATGGCAAAAGGTGGCTCCTAGGCCTCATCATAGAGGCTGCCCACTGGAGACATCCGAAATGCCCCAGTCGCCAGTCGCAGGCCACTGTGATGCACAGTGTCCAACATCTGCAGAGTCGAGTCACTAGCCGAACCATACACCATGCACGCATAATCAAGTTTGCTGCGGACAAGGGCTCGGTAGTGGTGCAACATGGCAGTGCGATCGCACCCCATGAAGTGCCCGACAGAACGCGCAATATGTTAAGCGCCCGCAAAGCTTTGTCTTTAAGTTGACGCAAGTGTGGAAGCCAAGATAACTGGAATCAAACACCAGACCCAGAAAACTGCCTCGGGGACAACAGGAATTTGGGCCTGTCCCAAGTACAGGCAAGGATCTGGGTGCAGTGTTCGTTGGCGGCAAAAGTGGACGCACACAGTCTTGTCCGGAGAAAACCGGAAACCATTACTGATCGCCCAGGTCTGGACTTTGTTAACTGCCAGCTGTAACTGCCGCTCGCAGGTCTGCATGCGAGCTACCCGAAAGCGCAGGCCGAAGTCTAGGGGGGGGGGAGATGAGGCTTAATGGCGCGTCGACAGCTTGGTCATTAGCGCCAACCTCAGTCACAGTGCAGTGCAGTCACAAAGACTAGGGAACAGCAGCTTGCTGAGCAATGGGGTTGATGCCAATAGCAAACAAGATGACACTAAGAAAGCAACCCCTTGAGGCACACCATTCTTCAAAACAAACGGGCGGGAAAGAGTCGCCCCGACACGAACGCGAAAAGAACGGCCGGAGAGGTAAGCGGAGAGCAACAGTGGCATTTGTCCCCTCAAGCCACAGTCATAGAGATTACGGAGAATCCCATAATGCCAGGTCGTATTATAAGCCTTCTCCAAGTCAAAGAAAACTTGAACCAGATGTTGACGCAGGCGAAAAGCCTCACATCCGATTCAAGGGCAACAAGATGATCGATAGTTGACCGAAACCATCAAAAGCCACACTGGGACGCAGATAAGAATCCCCGTGATTCCAACACCCAGACCAACCGCTCACTAACCATCCGTTCCATAAGTTTGCAGACACAACTAGTCAGAGCGATTGGGTGATAACTGGAAGGAAAAGTAGGGTCTTTGCCCGGTTTTACAATCGGGATGACCACTGCCGCCCTCCATGCAGCTGGAATAGAGCCCTCCGCCCACACATGGTTGAACATTTCCAGCAAGAACTGCTGGGAGGCAAGAGGCAGATGTTTCAACAGCTGATAGTGAACATCATCAGGGCCTGGGGCGGAGTCATGCGACTTGCACAAAGCTGAAACAAATTCCCGCCTGGTGAACGGTAAATTGTACTCCTCTAGCCCGTCGGAGCGAAAGTCAAGAGAGCTAATTGAATAGCCTCTTCCCTACGCTTAATTCCGAGGAAACCAGGATCATAATGATCATCACTCGAGACCCGCGCAAACGCAGACGCAAGACAATCGGCGATATCCGGCAAAGATGAAACCATGGCATTCGCCACCGTCAGCTGCGATACCGGAGAAGGCACGTTCCTCCCCGAGATTTGGCGCACCTTCCTCCACACTTGCTGAGAAGGCGTGGAGCGTGTGATCGACGAAACATAAGCCGACCACGAAGCACGCCTAGTCTCACGGACAACAAACCTGGCATGGGCACGACAGCGCTTAAAGGCAACAAAATTGTCAGCAGTTGGGCTAACTGTAAAAGCACGCAACGCTCGCCTGCAGGCCCGAATAGCCTGCCCGCAAGCAGGCGTTCACCACGGAACAGGAACCCGTCTCGGCTGTGTGGACGTACGCGGGACAGAAGCATGAGCAGCAGCGAGGACCACATCAGTGAACCGAATAGCCTGCCCGCAAGCAGGCGTTCACCACGGAACAGGAACCCGTCTCGGCTGTGTGGACGTACGCGGGACAGAAGCATGAGCAGCAGCGAGAACCACATCAGTGAAATAAGTTGAAAGCTCATTCACATCAGTAAAGTCCTGCACCGCATGCTGGAAAACAGCAGCCTCAGCAAAGGCTAACCTGCTCGTTTCAGTGCCCACTGGGCTGGCCTGGAAGCAACAGAACCCCCCCTGTGTTGTGGACAACACAATGGGGAGGTGATCGCTCCCATGCAGATCGGCAGTGACAGCCCAAGTGAAGTGAACCGGGATAGCTAGAAATCAAAAGGCCAAGTCCACCGTTGACCAATTACCTGTGGCCAGATTGCAGTGGGTCATGGCACCATCGTTCAAGACACAAATGGACCCCCTCTGCATCCACTCCTCAAGGATTCTCCCCTTATTATCAGTATGAGGTCCTCCCCACTGGACATGGTGGCTGTTAAAGTCGCCAGCAAGAGGAAAACGGCAGGGAGCTGGCGGACCAAGTCCTCCAGGTCACCAACCCCAAAGACCTCATCCGGTGGCAAATAAAGCGAACAGACAGTAATATCCAAATAGAAAGAAACTCGAACTGCTACCGCCTGAAATCTAGTGTGCAGAGACACACTGGCATGCGGCTGAGAGTGTTGAACCAGCACAGCAACACCACCATGTGCACGTGGCACAGGGTCTGCATCCAGACGGTAGACAGAATAACCCCGAACAACCGGATTATCTGACGTCTTAAAGCAAGTTTCCTGGAGGCAGCAGCACAGAGGTTGCCAATGCGACAAAAGCAGTCGCAGCTCTTCTGCATGGGTCCGATAACTTTGGCAGTTCCACTGAACGATGGTATGCGCAGGCATTAGGACGGGCTTAAGACTGAATCATCCTCCTCAACTCCCCCCCTGGGTGATCCGAAAACATCTGAATCCTCCCCTGAATCAAAATTCGGAGAGGTCCAGTAGGAAGAGGAACAGGAAATCTCTTCCTGCTCCATGGGTAAAGGAGTATCAAATTGTGGAGGGGCGCAATGGATCCCTCAGCAAGCCGGTCGTTCAACGACCGTTTCACCTTCTCTCCTGGTGGCGACTTCCTCACGGGTGGTGTTGAGGCTTTACCAGCAGGAGCCTTCTTCGACAATTTTTTGTGGTGCACTACGGGCGAGAGGAGGCTTAACTGCAGCCTTAACCTGCCTGGGAACAGTTACAGGAACAGTAGCAGGAGCAGAAACATTCGCAGGCTGGGCAGATGTCAACGGCAAGGCAGCAACCGGTTCCGAAGAACCCAAAAGACCCTGCAAAGATGGATGTTGCTGGGTCAACAAAGTAACAAGCATGCCCACCGTCCTCGTCAAAGACCTGAGCTCAGCGCGCAAATCCACCAAATCAGCCGACTCACTAACTGGGCCAGGCAATGGCGCACTGCACACCTGCGCAAAAGATCGGGTCATCGGCGCAGCCGATAGTTTAGCCTTCTTCCGGGCCTCCGAGTAAGAAAGCCCGTCCTTCACCTTCAATTCCTGCACACGACGTTCCTCTAAATAAACACGGCAGTCCCGTGAAGAGGCCTGGTGCCGACCACCGCAGTTGACGCATTGCTCCGGGCCAGCACAGTCAGCGCCTTCATGGGATGCCTGAGCACAGCTAACACAGGTAGGCTTACCTCTACACAAGCCGTTGGTGTGGCCGAAGCGTTGACAGCGGAAACACCGCATTGGATTCGGTACATAATTCCTGACCTTCAACCGCAGGTAAACGGTAGTAATGTGCTGCAGTGCAACTGGCGTATCAAAGGTCAGGAAAAAGGTGTCAGTTGGCTGGGCACCATTCTCGCCTTTCCGCGTCAAACGCTTCACAGCCGTAACGCCTTGTGACTTGAATTCGTCCAGGATGACATCATCACTGAGACACCTCAAATCAAAGCACGTCACGACCCCCTTACTGCTATTTAAGGTACGATGTGGCGCCACACGCAGCGGGCATAATCCCAGTGCACTCGCCTTCAAAAGCCTCTTTGCCTGAGCATTGTCTGCAACTTCCACAAGGTATCCCCCAGCACGGAGCCGAGAGACACTCTTCGGATCTGAACCACAGATCCCTTTCAGTGCTTTGTGGGCAGCGAATGGACCGAGTTGAGGGGGAGGGGGGGAAGTAGATGCCATAGAGAGCAAAATAAAGTCGCGGCGGTGTGCCCCCCAGAAAAGAAAATCCCATGCGGCACTCGGGTGATGCAGGGCCGGAAGCCGCATATCCAGGGCCCTGCACCAGGAAGCTAACACCGCCGTCTATCTCGGTGAGGTGGCAGCCTAAGCATGCCGAGAGGCGAGGCCACAAAGGAAGCCGTACACACCACCTCCGTCGATAACCCAAACAGTTTGGGTCCGTGATGCAGATGGATACAGCACAAGCCGCCTTCCCACAACGACAGGACCCGAAAGGTCATAGCCGATTGACCTTAGGCCGGCTCGCCCAGGCCACCCGTTCTCCGGAATAGGGAGCCAAAGCCCGAAAGCCAGGATCTCTGCCTCCACGGATTACTAGGTTGCAGCACACGGCCAACATGCTGGGGGATGAGGATGAAAAGCCCAGTGGCCAGAACGGGCAAATTGGAATGAAACCCAAAAGGGGATTCAAACCGCCAAACATCCTCTAAGCAGCCACGCCGGGCACGGTTTGTCTGGATGTCCCTTCACCTCTTTAGGACTAGTGCTTGCGACGGGTGTTAAACCTGCCCGCCATACCCACCGTAGGCGCACTTGCAAACCGTAGTGTTGAGGTTGCTAGTGTTAAAGACGGACCAAAAACCCTCCACCATGCAGACCCTTGGCACACTAGCAGACCGTGATCTTGGGTTCCTTTTTAGTTGCCTTCTAAGACACGCAGGGGTACGGTGGGCTTATTCTACCCCTAGCCCACAGGGGGGGGGGTCAAGCCTTGGTTCGCTGCTTCTAACGCCATTCAGGCTCCGTCCAATGACCTAAGGTGCCTGAAGCAGCTGGCAAAATACAAACTCATAAATCCGGATGTAGCAAAAGTGGCGATAAAGGCACTGTCTCGTCACACGTTGTATCTAAGTGAAGACGGGGGGGGGGGGGGGAATGAGGCTTAATGGCGCGTCGACAACTTGGTCATTAGCGCCAACCTCAGTCACAGTGCAGTGAAGACGGTCCAAGCCATGAAAGCGAAAGAAGAGTATTGAACCTGATCCTCCACCTAAACGTCCAAAAATCAGTGAAGATGAGGGGGGGGGGGAATTGAGGCTTAATGGCGCGTCGACAGCTTGGTCATTAGCGCCAACCTCAGTCACAGTGCAGTGGTCCGGGTTGCCACTGCACCACACATTACAGAGATATTAATGAAGATGCAATAGCAACATTTAGACTCGAAGACTTTGTCACCAAAAACTCGATGAGATTCTTCACGATCCTTGAGCTCTCCACCAACTGGCTTGAAAAGGACCCAGCACAATGGGAGCATGATGATGACTTTGTGGACTCACGGCGGGTTGTAAGAGGATTGAGTGTCGTGAATGACAGGGCTGAAAAGGGAGTTGCGCTCATCCAGAAGTACAACCAAATTCTTACCAAGGATGAAGCTCAAAAACAAGCTTTGCTGCAGGTGGTGTCTTAACATAGAAAGCAGTACCCAAATCCAAACAAGTCGACAGTCACGAAATGAACATTTCATGTAGTCGTTTGTGCCACAAACTTTCCTTAAAATGAAAATCAAGCAAAAAACTTTTGTATAACATAATGTATGCTATTGTAATTTTGAGTGTTTCATTAAAAATGAAGTACAAAACAACGACACACTAGTAAAAAACGTTATGTCTTACTGTCTGACTGAGATAAAGGTTTATGCGATTACGGCCACAAATGGAGAACCTGGCGAAAGTTTACATCAAATGCGGCACCCTTAAATGTTTGAATACAGTGGATATTTTTTGCACTTAAGCTTCCGTTACCAAAAGGAACATAATTAGGGGGTGTCCCCAAAAATTAAAAAAAAAATTTTTTTATCACCACCCTAGTACACATCTATATTTTTACAAGTTATATTGTTGTCCAACTTTTGTTTCTAGAGGGAAACAAAAATTCTCGTGTAGGCATCCTTGACCAACATTTTGTTGGCCGAGAGAGAACGATGCTTTTCGTTGAAAACTCGGAATAGACGTTCGACAAAGTCGTAAGACGTACGAGAAGGCGGTCTACGAAGATTTGCAGAGCCATTGATGGCCACAGACCCGTCCTAAACAAACAAACCAAAGTTCGTCGTAGATTCTTACGGGGCAACAATGATAATTTTTTTGTATGGGAAAAGTCACTGATCTTGCACGTGTTTTATTATCGCACACGCTGTTCACTACGTGTGCTGTTACGGGGTGCGCATTAAAAAAAGCAACCAATAGTAAATATACTGTTTTTGTTGGTTAATGATTTTGTCTGTTGTAAAAAACAAAACAAATGATCGTGTCGAAAGGGGCATGTGTAAAGTTTGTTTAAGTGTGCATGGCAAAAGTGCCATGCGTGTGTCAAAAGCATATTTTTTTACACCAAAAAAATTTAAAGTTTTGACGGGTTTTGAAGCAGCTAAAAAAAAATAGCAAAGACATTTAGAGTAGGGTAACACTCGCTTGTGTTCATGACGACTGCTGCATGTGAAAATCATTTATTTTGTTGCTATGGCAAACCCAGTGTAGTCAATTTTGTTTTAATTCGGGGTTAGCAACGCCATTTTCTTTATTGTATTAGTCAGCTCTAGAAGGTGGTGTTGCTAAGGACTGTAAGGGGAATCCCCGGATAACGCGACATGTAAGGGCTTGACCCCCCCCCCCCCCCCACCACCCCACCCCACGATGACTCACGAATAACCCTGCCCTATAAAACAGCGCCCCCCCTCTGACTGGCCTTATCAGTTCTTAGGTTGTTACTCGGTTGAAAGCAAAGTGAGTTTTTCCCGCTGATTTTACACCTTACGACCGACCGGATTTCTCTCGATTTCTCCCCCAACCCGACTGCTTCTTCCTATGGCGATCATGGGTTAAACTTCACGCATGGCACGACGACCACGGCTGGTTTTCTCAACTTCAGCATCACTTCTTCATTTTAAATCCGGTAAGTATTTCTCGTATACGAATTCGGTTATTACAAAAAAGTTAGCTAGGCTTGAAGTACGAATATTACTAGTGTTAATATTTTATTGCCGTAGATTTTTTTTTATAAAACTCTGAAAGCTAACTAGGATAGGTTTGATGTATGAATTTTGCACAACCGTGAAGTTGGTTTAGGTTAGAAGTGTTATTTGAAAGTTTTGTGGTAAAAACTGTATAGGCCTACAAAATTTTGTCGAATTGTGTTTGGAACTGTGAATAAGAATTTATTTTTTAAAACCGAATGCGTTTACCGCACCGAATAGTTAATGTGCGACCCAGCGTTGTAACCAACGTAGGCTTTATTTTTTTTTTTAAATAAAAGTTTATTTTATTAATTGCAAATCAAAACTTTGGATATAAACCAAGTGGTACGTTAACAAGATAAAAAAAAAAAAGATTAAAGTTTAGGACAAATGTGTGTAGGCCTAAACAGTTTTGAATAAGTTGCGATTTTTTGCCAATAACTATTCGTATTTAGCAACGTAGTTTTTGTGTAGGCTAAAAACAAATTTATCAAACAGTATGAATATTATTAGAACAGTTATCAATTATTTCTTGGTCGGATTTAACTACGTAGTGTTTTTTAGTTTGGCAGGAAAATGAAGCGTAAATTTGAACCCCCGCCCGATGGCGAAGATGAGTCGCCAGATTCTGGCAGTTTTACCAGTTGTATTATCAAACTATATGCAAACATTTGCTATGACATTGACTGGCCCGACATGGACGTTTTTAACTCACAACCAAATGATGTGTCATCCCTTTCAAAAGACATGGAGTTTTTCACCGATAGTGTTTGTGCTTTGGCCGACGGCCCCTTTAACCAAACCCAACCTGAGCAAATTATCGAATGTGAACTTCCTCCCCTCGAAGTGTGCGACTCCCCCGCACCTAGTGCTTCAATTACCAGTGCTTCAGAAATTAGTGCTTCAATTACCA
>JAHWFP010036913.1:20021-31285 GCA_023313725.1 Lithobius niger
TAGTGCTTCAATTACCAGTGCTTCAGAAATTAGTGCTTCAATTACCAGTGCTTCAGAAATTAGTGCTTCAATTACCAGTGCTTCAGAAATTAGTGCTTCAATTACCAGTGCTCCAGAAATTAGTGTAAATTATGGCGATTTTTTTAACGAGAGTTACGTTGATTTTTTTTATTTGGTTTGGCCAAAGAAACCAGGCCTTTCTTTGTGAAAGTGTCCCTCCAAAGCCAGGTTGCTCGAATGGTACGTTTGTAGATGGTATTAGAGCTGCTATTAGTAGACAACTACTTCAAATCGGCCAAGGTGATGAGTCCGACGATGACGATAATTATACTCCACCGAGCGTGCGCCCAACATTTGGCAACCCCGTTCTCATGCAAGCTTTTTCACTAGACTTGATCAATAAAGATCACTCACCGAAATTTAAATTTAGCATTGAAGATTTCGAGCTTAGATTTCTAAATCGGAGTCTCACTGCAAGGCCGGCTGAGCTGCCACGCAACGTTCGTGATTCATTCAATCACGTGGATCGGCTAATCAAACCAGTAAACATCAATGTTGACAGAAGCCGAGTTCGAGTGGTATTGGAAAGTGAGCAGTTAGAAAATGCAATTTCTACTGGTTTTATGGATCACGACAAGTTAAAAGCACATAACTCCCTCCGGTATATTTTAATAGTTTCACTCGATACATTACCGGAAATAGTTTTATATAAACTGATTTACCTTTCATTTGCTGGTCTAAGGGTACGATGCAGATGTCAGTAGTGGCGCGTGAATGTTATTAGGCTTGTTTTAAACGGCTCGGTCCGAGCGGTATATAACTCCCGCCACATCGCTGGCAAGCCGCGGCCCTGGAGGAAGGATAATTAATCCTTCGCTCACGTTTGCGACTTGGTCGTACGATGCAGCGGCCCCGAAATGAGTATGACTAGTGTCTAGAGCAATGCGCGCTGCGGTCGTTTGAACTATATTTTAGCGTAGGTGACGCAGAGTAAAGCGGCCAGAACGGAGGGATTTATGTGCCTTTAACGGGGGATGTCATTTTAGAATTTTTAGAAAGCCAGTGCCAGTCTAATGACCAATTCGATTTCACCCTCCCCCTTAATTTGGCGGTCAAACACACCATGGCAGCGCCAAAAGGAAAGGGTTGGTCAGATATTCGAGGCCCACGTAAGAGGACTATTTTGGATTTAGAGGTGTGGGCAAAAAGCAAAAGAAGTATCATACCCATACAAAACATCGATAATCTCTGTCTGGCCTGTGCTATTGTTGTTGGGGTCGCCTTGGCCAACAAGACTCGTTATCCTGCTAATGAAGAGTTTATCACTTATTATAAACAAGTACGTGATTCAAGGTGGAATGCTCAGGCTGATCAAGCTACTGCGCTACATCATGCTGCAAATGTACCATTGCTACCCTGCAGACTGGAAGAAGTCAGCATTTTTCAACAACATCTAGGTACAGCCTTTCGTATAGTTGTGTATAGTGCAGAAGCCAATTTTTCAGTTGTTTTTGATGGGGCTAATGGAGGACTAGTAACAGCATTACTATTTCACAAAAACCATTTTGATGTCATTACTTCCATCGCTGGCTTCTTTTGCAAAAGCTATTCATGCAAGACTTGTTTGGCTACTCATAACGCTGCGTGGGACCACTTATGCCCGGGAATGTGCAGTGCCTGCCACAGTAGGGACTGCGACCAAAGACTGAAACCGTACTTAAAATGTAATGGCTGCTAGCTATCGCCACTTTAGAGGGCCAAACTGTTTGAATAACCACACTACAGGACACTAATTCCATTCGTCGTTGCGGTAACTGTGGCTATTCTGAACACAAGCGAGACGTCCCATGCTACACGACAAAGTGTAGTAACTGCAAACAGATGGTTACTGACGAGCATCAATGCTACATTCAACAACAATCACCTGACGACGGACCAGCTAACATTTATTTTTATTTTGACTGTGAGTCGATGTTGTTGCCTAACGGTAAACATGTTGCAAATCTCATCATTATGCAAGACGGTGAAGGCCAAACTACCACGTTCAAAAATGCCATAGACTTTTGTGACTTTGTTTTCCGAAAAGATTGTGGAATTAAATCCGAACCCACCCCCGCAACTGGTCCTAAACAAAAAAAAGCGCAAGACGATGCCTCCTATTAGAGTAATCACGAGTCATTACGGCAAAGGATATGACCATTTTTTAATTCTGGAATATATGTTAAATCACTACATCCAACCCGACGTGGTTTATCAAGGTGCCAAGCTTTTAAAACTGGAGGTAAACTTGGGCGGGTTTACTTACAGTTTTATCGATATCCACTCGTTTCTCCAATGTAAACTATCAGCCTTGCCCAAGATGTTTGGTTTCGATGACATAGTCATTAAAGGCACATTCCCTCACTTGTTCAATCGACTTGAGAACCAGGATTATGTTGGTGGTCTCCCCGAGCTTCGATGGTTCGCACCCGAGTCACTTCCTGCAGATGCAAAAATTTCCCTTGAAGATTGGCATTAAAGTGAGACCGCACGTTTTAATTCTGACCCCACTGTTGTTTACAATTTGCAAGAGGAGCTTTTCAAATACTGCCACGATGACGTAACTGTGCTGCGACTGGCTTGTCAAAAATTTAAAACCCTCTTTGAAGAACTGACATCTGTCGATCCATTTCACACCTCCCTCACCCTTCCTGGGGCCTGCCATAAAGCCTTCCGTACAAATTGGCTGGCTAAAGACAGCATCGCCATTTTACCTGTCTCGGCTGGCCCTAGGAAAGATAGCGTACTTGCTCAAGAGTGGATTCTTTGGGAGGAGCACAGACGTAACATCACGTTCAAACACTCGAGGAACGGTGGCGAGGAGAGGATCGGCCGCTACTACGTCGACGGATTTCACAGTGCATCGCAAACTGTTCTCGAGTTATACGGCGACTTCTATCACGAGAATCCCGCCAAATACCCCGCAGCCACGTTCAACCTTCTGTTAAGATCAACCATGGGGGAGCTTTACGAGCGCACACTTGACCGAGAAAGCTACTTACGATCGCAAGGGTATACAGTTGTCACCATGAGGGAGTCAGATTTTATTCACATGAAAAATACCGACCCTGACCTAGACTTATTTTCTGTCAACCATCACAGTGAAGCCACCATTAAACCCCCGCAACGCTTTCTATGGTGGCCAAACAAACGCCCTAACACTCCATACTAAAGCCGAGCCCGGACATGTCATCAAATACATTGACGTATTGTCAGAGTATCCATTCATCAATAAGACAGGCAAAATGCCTAAAGGCCACCCCACTGTTTTGAAAAACGTCCCATATGACCCGTCAAAACACTACGGGTTGTTTTATGGAATTGTCCTACCCCCACAAGACCTCTATCACCCTGTACACCGATTCGATGTGCAGGGAAGCTGATGTTTGTCTTGTGCAAAGCATGTGCAACAACAAACCACCAACTGCCTTGCCGCCATAATAATGTGGATCGTGCCCTCGAAAGAGCAAGGGCTACCGTGTCATCACTACATTTGAGCTGTGGCATTTCGCCGAAAGTGACCAGGCGAGCAAACCAGACGACCCTGATCAAACTACTGGCCTATTCACAGAATATGTGGATACATTCTTGAAGGTAACTTTAAAAAAAAAAACAGAAAATGCAATTAATTTTTTTCAGGTTTCACTTTTCTATCAAACAGTACAAGTAATTATTGGTTTTTTAAAAAATAAAAATTCTATCAATCAGTAAAAGTAATTATTAGTTTATTCAGTTAACTTTTTATTTTTTTAGCTTGTTGTTTTTTCCCCCAGCTATTTAAAATATTTTTTTCTTGATTGTTAATATATTTTTTAAAACATTCTAGCTCAAAACCGAAGCTTCAGGGTACCCCCCCTTGGACTGCTGGCCCAATACAGACCGACTTCTACCAAGTGGAAAAGATTCGACTGGACCCCGACAACATTAAGCCAAACCCAGGACTGCGGAGTCTCGCAAAGCTCTGTTTAAACAGGTAATTACAAGGGGATTATCCACCTGAGCGATAACGCGACGGGTATAAAACCCTATCGTGGAATTAGTGTGTCAGTGAGGAAACCACTTTGTCAAACATGGAACCTAACCGAGGTGAAAAGAGGCGTTTAGAAGATTGATGCGACCCCAGGAAAAAAAGATTAAAAGGAGACGATGAAATTATTGTTCTGTTCGACCGCAAGGAAGCAGAAAATGAAGCGAGGGCAGTTGAGGAAGACATAGACATTGTGTTCAAGTCTGAAAACGACGCAATCGAGGAGGGCGATGGGCCCGAAACAGACGAATTCGGCTTTTCCCCCACTTTCACCTACAAAGATGTGGGGTTCGACATCGAGGGATTACTTGAAAATTACCGTTACAGCTACTCTCACTACTATAGTTTCCTTCACCGGTGCCGGAGGATACCGAGGAAGAAGAAAGCAAGGACGGCTATGATGGCGACGACGAAGAGGGCTGGTAATCCAAGATCGCCACTCAACTGATCCTGCACCCGAAAAAAAAAAAAAAAACAACGGCCCTTTTCAGGGCCAAAAAAAATCCAACGAAAGAGAGATTTTCTTGCAGTTTTATTTTTTAATATCCCGTTAAGTTACGGAAATAAAATTTGTTTGTGAGTGTGTGTGTGAAATTAAGTTACAAAATTTAAAAAAATCTTTGTTGTGAAAGTTAAGTTGCAATTTCAAGTTTGTTTTGAAAAGTTTTAAAAATTATTTATATCAAATAAGAAAACAATTTTCAAGTTTAAAAAAAATAAAAGTTGGATAAGTTTTAAAAATTTTTACACAAGATGAAAAAAGTTTTTTAAGTTTGAAAAGAAACGTTTTGAAAAATTATTTATGCCAATTAAGAAAAATAACTGCAGTGTATTAAGACTGAAAATTCATTTTAATAATATTAGGGGTCCATCTGACGACAATATAAATTTTAATTTAATTTTCGACACTTGTGTCTTTCTCACTTTTCATACTAGTGCCATGCACACGTAATTTTTCTGAAAAGTTAAAACTGTCTTTACCATCCAGGCTGACATTGCCATTTTTCAGTTATAACTTTACCTACCAGACAATATTTTTTTTTCGTTACCTTTCTTACCGTTTTCGAACCATACTTGGTTAAAAACAAATATACCGTTTCTTGTCCGAGTCAACTCACAAATTTGTCAACATGATTTTTCTTTTACTGATAGTGTTTACCTTTCATGCTGATAATGCTCCGTCAACTGACTCTAGGATAATGTTTGTTTTTATTATTACGAAGTAAAAAATTAGAATGCATTAATCAACTATGGTTCGACAAATATATTTTTTCTTAAAAACATTTTCATAGCATGCATAGGAAATACAAACACACAAGTGGTAAAATGAATTGATTTTTATTTTCACATAGGAACAGGGGAAAAAAGTACAGTTTTTTTTATTCATTCAGTAACCATTTTTGGAATAACATAGTTTCTGTCTGGGGGCAGTGGACAGTTTTTCCAGGTAAAGCATACTAGTGTAATCCACATGTAGGCGTACTCACAACTCCATACATAACAATTAATTCGTCATAACGAGGGCAATCAAAACTTTCTATATTGACATGTGGGATACAGAGCGATCTTAAATGTTTTTCGTAATGGATGCCTTTGAATCCGATAAATGATTTATTAGATTCAACAATACATGTGGCCTGTATAGCCGACACAATAGCTAGCAAGGCATCTTGCGGAAGATCTGTAGCGGAATCTTCAAATTTTAAACCATGCACATTTCTCATTACCCAACTGGCTGTTACCCTCACTTTTCGTGGCAAATCGTAATATTTCCCAACTCTAAAAGTGTACCGTTCTGTAACAGGCTTATAAAGATATGTCATGCCCAATTCTTTGTATAGGAATTTAGTGTTGAAAACGGTATCTGGCACCGGAAACCCGTCAACGTCTATTATTGCGCCAATATGATTTCCTTCCATCTACAATGAAAAAAAAATAGAAAACTAAGTACACAGATAACTTTACAATAACAATCATAAAATTCTCTTTTTTTTTGTACACACCAGATTCAACAATATTTTCTTGCCATTTTTTCGGTAATAAAAAAGAACAAATTCACAAAAGTAAGCAATTTTTTAACCAACAGGGATGTTTTCAATAAAAGTAATTACATCCGGTACAGATTTTACCAAGTTCTTTCACCCGTCGTTCGTTAGTAAATAGATTTACTAGGCAACGATTTCTGATGGAAATTCGAATAATAGAATTCTTTAATACCAATATAAATATGACCTCTGAACAAGTGAACGCTGACCCAATGCCTGTTACTCAGTGGTGCCCGATGTCGATTTTTCTCCGAGCTATAAGCACCTTCAATTTTTTGCTCAATTGCGCCCCAGTATTGACCGCAATTATCACCATTGTTTCGAAAGCATTGTATAGCAAAACTCACCCACCTTTCGTACTCTATAGTTAACTTGCCCCATTCCTCGATGTTGAGAAAAACGTGTTTTACAGAATTATGGCTTTTGCCACTCATAACACCACTAGCGGTAGGGGTTTTCAATGGAAAATTATTTCTTATTCCAATATAGAGTTCGTTCTTAAATTGTCTCAGGTAAATAACACGTAAACGACTAGAGTCTTCTACACTGATACGGTTACAATAGCCCAAGTTTTTATCGTAAATTCTTGCTGGTTTCTGCTCGGCTTGTCCTCCATAGGTAAGGCGGCGTTCTAATTTATCTGCCGCGGTGACTGTAGAGTTTGGGGGTGACTGGGCCAGGGGTAATGGTGGATTGTTGATAATACCGTCTTCATTCCAGTACAGAAACGGATAGTCCGGTTGGGTCGGATGGTAGAATGGCTCCTGCTGCCAAACCGGAACTTCTACTTCTTCCATCGCTGGATCATGTTGGGATGGGGTGCAAGTCCAGTCTGATCGACCCTTAGCGGGGTGTAGAATGCTGAAGACTGGCTAACCTCTGGTAACTGCTGCTGTTGGTCGTGCTGCTGGGCTCGCTGCGGCTGTTGTTCGACACATGGTGGGCTGTAGAAAGATGATGCCGTAGACATGCAGAGTTATTTAGCTTCAATGTTTGGCTCAAAACGTAACTGTCTTTTAGGATGACGGAGACCAAGGGTAGATTCTGTAGCTATTTTGGTTGGTTGTTTGGTGGATGGCTAGAGTCGAATGGTAGCTAGCTGGGGCCGGCAATCGTATTTATAAAGCGTTGTGACGTCACAGGTAATACGTAACACACGTTTCATTGGTTAAAAGAAAAGAAGCCTTGTCATTGGCTCATTTAGGTGACTAATTTTAGTACGAGGGTTCTGATTGGTCAATTCCAACACCCGTCATCTTGTTCGCAACACACTAACTGCTCATGTGATTTCTCAGCGGTCAAGTGACATCACGGTTCGCCTCTAACATGTACAGGCATGACATCCTAATTTTAACCGAAATCATCTTGTTCTGCATCAGTGTGATTGATCATGCATAGATTCTAACGTGTATGACATGTGTGTCATCTGGCAAGTCATGACATGTTTGTCATCCACCCCAAAAAATTCTACTAATAACCTAGCTAAATTGACCAATGAGAGCATTCACTGTCTTTATTTCAACTAAAATCTTCCCATTCTGAAGACGATAAATTAACCCCTTCATAATTTCGTCAAACAGACAAGAATCACCATCAATCATTTTCACACATACCCAAAACGAATAATTTTTGTTGCCCAAAGACCCCCAGTGTTCACCATTTTCAGTAATAAAAGAACTTTTTAATTCGATCGGTTTAGTACCCCAGACTACCCCGTCGTAAATACCACTCGAATTAACACATTTCTGAATGGAGTAAAAAACCCACTTAACAAATTTAAGTGCTGAGAGTTTCTGCCATTCCTGACGATCCATTACGACTTTGCGTTACAAGCACTGAACGCCCAGCAGGGAAATACCCATAGTTTTCGTCGGCCGGCCGCACTGTTGCGCTCCAGTTTGAGCCTGTCACGTTATCAAAATCATTTATACTGTTTGTGGTTGGTTTGAAGAATATTTTAAGCTTCGTAAAAATTGAGACGCCATCTCTTATCTGATACAGATCGAAAGAAAGAAAATGCCAAATCAGCCACGTAATGTGTCGTTGGGTGTGAAATTGCAATGAGAACTGATATGGTTCGTGCGAATAAAATTAATGACGGCAAAGACTAACATCACGGCCATAAATACTCTAATAAACCGATCTATCTCACGCTTATGATCGGCAAAATGAAACGAGGGCATGATGACAATGTACGAAGGTCAACCAACGAATGATTCTTACCGCTGCAGATTTTTATTAATATACAAACGGAACCTAAGTTTTTCCCCCACTCACTTGGAAAAAAAAGTTTGCTTTTTTTTTTGGCACAGGTTAACTAATAGTCACGAACACAACAAACGATATCGTAACCTAAAGTGTTACTTCAACAACGCCGCTACAGTTTGTAGTTGTTGTTAACTACAAATTAAAACTTTTTTTTTTTTATGTGTGTAACAATACGCTTTTGACACCTTTGCCATGCACACTCAGGATAAACAAACTTTACACATGCCCCTTTCTACACGATCACAGTTACTGTATAATAAAATCTTTCATCTCCAGTTTTTTACAACAGACACAGTCATTAACCAACAAAAACAGTTTATACGCACCCCATAACAGCACACTTAGTGAACAGTATGTGCAATAATAAAAACACGTGAGAGATCAGTGACATTTCCCGTAAAAAATTTATCATTGTTGCCCCGTAAGAATCTACGATGGACTTTATTTGTTTGGGACGGGTCTGTGGCCAGCGAATAGCTCTGCAATCTTCATAGACGGCCTTCTCGTACGTCTTACGACTTTATGTCGAACGCCTATTCCGATTTCGAGTTTTCAACGAAAAGCGTCGCTCACTCTCGGGCAATAAAAAGTTGGTCAAGGATGCCTACACGAGAATTTGTTTTGTTTTCCGTAGAAACAAAAGTTTGACAACAATATAACTTGTAAAAATATACATGTGTCCGGTGGATTTTTAAAGCCAACTTTTTGGACTAAATAATAAAATGCATCTTTTTTTTCTCCAGTAATCACTCTTAAAGGGGTCACAGAGTTTTGTAAAAACTGTTGTAAATCTCTCGTAATATCTTCTATTGTAAGATCTTACGGAGACACAGTGGTACGATAATAATAATCGCACCGTCGGCACAAATGCTAATAATTTAACAACAGCACATACAGCAATAAATGAGCAAAGAAAGGTAGTCCACACAAGTTCTACGGGTAATTGTTTGGAAACCTTACTTTTCACGCTGTCGACTAAATTCACCTACCTATCGATTCCTTTCGTCGTTAGGGTTCCAAAAATCATAACGAAAACGTGTGCAAACGCTTTTTTATTTAAAAAAAAAATATTAAAACACGCTAAAACGCTACGCACAACAAGCTAGAAGCGGCAGCCATTCTACACAATGATTCCGCAACTAGAAAACCTGATTTCAACCAGATTTCAACCAGAACGTTGCTAAACGAAAATTATCTCTTTCCTAGGCAGACGGTGATATTTGTGGCCGGATTTACAGTCCGCAGGAGCGCGCTTCGCGCGCATTATCATATACATCGAGAATTGGTGTAATCAGAAACAGTATGACGCAAGCATTTGTGAAACAAGGAACAAATTATGCTACTTCCTTGTTTCACAAATGCTTGCATCATACTTTTTCTGATTACACCAATTCTCGATGTATATAATAATGCGCGCGAAGCGCACCCCTTCGGTCTGTGATTCCGGCCGCAAATATCGATATACACCAACCAATATTTCGTCTGCTTCAGCCATTTCGTCTGCTACCGGAACGAGATAATTTCCGTATAAGCAGGGGCGCGGAATCGGGTTTTCTTGTTGCCCCTCCACCTCGCAACATCGCGATGACGGAACGACAGTTGTGCGTAGCGTTTTAGCGTGTTTTAATAATTTTTTTTTAAATAAAAAAGCGTTTGCACACGTTTTCGTTATGATTTTCGGAACCCTAATGACGAAAGGAATCGATAGGTAGGTGGATAAGGTCGATAGCGTGAAAAGTAAGGTTTCCAAATAATTACCGTTCTACGATCCTAAAGCTATTTATTCAGTTATTTATGGTTAGGGTTATCCCTCCCTTTTAAATCAGTTAAACTTCGTAATATTAATTTAAAGCACTCCTAAAATAATCGGACCAAGGGGGAATAAGAGAAAGGGGCTCTTATAAGAGATGCGCCCTTCCTCAACTCTGAACCGGACTTGGGCTCTAAAGGAGAGAAGCTCCTTCAAAATTCGGCTAAGTCCGATCGTAAAAATTACTTAACTCAGAATAATTCCGGCTGGGAATCCTGGGGTAGTCGGCTCAGAGACGGGTGGCTTTTAGGTCCAAAATCGTCGGGAGAGAGAGTGGGAGGGGGGGGAGAGTGAAAAAGGCCAGGGAGGTCGTTTATAAAGGGGGGCCGTGTCCTGGTCTTTTGTATTGCTGAAGATGCGCAATTGGATGCTGCGGTAGCAGAGAGAGCTGATTGGCTCTGGGGCCGGACCACTGATGTCTACTGAGTATCTGGATAGGGCCACATGTGGTAGCTATTAAAGGTGCACGAGGCAGAGGCCAAAGTGCACTGAGTGTCGTCTGCTAAGCTAAAGCTAATGTTATTCGATAATAACAAATGGACGTTGTAAGGCTGTTGCTGTTAATAAGTTAATGTTATATTGGTAAGAAGTATCGGTTGTGTAACGTTATTTACCGAGACCGATTACCGATATGCTAATTCTAAAAATAATTACAACGCCCTTTCTGAAATAAGGCCGGCAACTCCTTTCTTGGGGTAACGATCTATCTCCTTAAAGTTTTAGTTTTAATTTAGTACTTTGATTAACTTATTCCGTAATGTGATTCTACTTGCTGGCGTTGACTGGAGTAAACTTCCCACTAAGATATCAGGAAAAACGTCTCAGGTTATGCTAAGAATACCCTTAATTTTATAAACTTTTAAGTTTTCCGTGAGTAAAAGACCTCATATAGTAAACCTCGGTTTTCGAATACATATTCGGAATCCTATTTTGCTATTGGGATGGAATGATTGTTAAGTGGGCCTAGTTGTTGGTCGATGAACCTATGGGTTAGAATTTTCGAAGTTCTTTGAGGAGTTCTCATGCAAAACAAAAAAAATTCCTGGATATTTTTTTTCGGGGGGGGGGGGGGGGG
>JAHWFP010036913.1:50245-70306 GCA_023313725.1 Lithobius niger
AAAAAAAACTCCACTTTCCCAAATCTAAATTAAAGTCTCCATCTTCATCTTCTCCTCCAACCCCCATCTCTTCATGTAGACGCAGATCAACATCAACGCCTGTACTTGAAATGGGATCGCCGCAGCCAAGCATTTCAAAAGGGATCACTGCAGATAGACCCCCACCCCCGCCTTTATTTTACACTTCAGATGACGACACACCTTCCCAGGTCTCGCTTAACAATTACGCACGTCTACAATCTGATAATACCGGTTCGCCCAACAATAGGCTAGGCACCTCTCCACGTAGACGCAGATCAACAACAATGCCTGCGCTTGAAAAGGGATCGCCACAGCCAATCACTTTAAAAGGGATCACCGGAGATAGACCCCCGCCCCCGTCATTAATATACACTACAGATGACGACATACCTTCCCAGGTCTCTCTTAACAATCACGAACGGCTACAATCTGGCAACACCGGTTCGCCCAACAATAGGCTAGGATACAACGTTCGTGATTTTTACGAAGTTGAAAGCATGGTGACACGTCACGTAATTCGTTACAACACGGACGGAACAGACTTGGTACTACGTTTTTCTCCCATACCTGTCGAAACGCTACGGTTTCGTAATATGACCATCTCAGACCACATTGGAGGTGTCTTGCAAGATGCACTGAACAGAGTGTTTACGGATCTAGCCCCTACAGATATAATCTGTATCACGCTGGAGCATCATGATCTGGAGCGACCGATTTTTGTTCCATTCAGGGCATATTCAACGTTTCACGTCGGACTTTTGTTACACGAGATCGAGCTAGTTCAGCAGTCCAAGCAGCATTTAAATTTGGAAACGGGTACTAAATTAAGAATCGGGGGGGGGGGGGGGAGATGAGGCTTAATGGCGCGTCGACAGCTTGGTCATTAAGAATCGTCAGAGTCAGACTTCCTGCGGGGCAAATTAGGCCAGGGGGAGTAACGGACTCGTTGAAATATTTAGAAAGCAAAAGGAATTGCGTTTTAAGGCCAGACGAAGGTGGAGGCAACTGTCTAGCTCAGGCTATAGTATTAGCGCAAAGCCATCTCGAAGCCCAGTCGCACTTGCCGGATCGTATGAAAATTCCCTTCAGACAACGCCACAGAAAAAGAGAGCAAATTAAAGCAGGGATCTGCACAGGAACGCCGCCGTGGCGTTAGGGACTCCATGCACAACTGTACATATTGGAAAATTTCAGCAGGTTTTGGATCGGATGCCCGAAAAAATTCAATTCGTGTATATAAATTCGAATTCGGTGCACTCTGCCCGATTTTTACTGGAGAGCAAAAGCACGACAAAATTGCCAATGTAATATACTATTTGAAAACCACTACGCCTACTGCAAGAAAATGACCACGATCCTCGGCAGGGCATTTTACTGTGCTGACAACAACGTCGCATTTAACAGCGAAGACAATCATTGTTGCAGGCGACAATGTTTCGTATGTAAACGCAAAAATACCTTCTGCGATCCTACCAATCGGCCTGTGATTTGCGACAAATGTTTTCGCCAATTTAGAGGTCCTGTATGCTACAGTAACCCCTTAATCGTTGAGGACCCGAGCAAGGGATCGGGTGTGTGACAGATACGAGCGCTGCAGAGAATGTTACAAACAATTTATATCTTCAGACACAGACCACAAATGCGGCCTAATGAAATGTTCTGTATGCCTAAAATGGGTGTCTACGGGGGGGGGGGGGATTGAGGCTTAATGGCGCGTCGACAACTTGGTCTACGGATTATCACGAGTGTTTCATCCCGAAAAATGTCGATTCCGACATAGTAAAAACCAAAGTGTACTGTTTTTTCGATTTTGAGGCAGTAGCCATAAAAGATGCAGGAACGTAAGAGAACGTTTAGGGGCTTCCGCTCAAAAGGCACGTTTCCACTTGTGCAGTCCTGACACACTGTTGCGATTTTTGCATCGAGACTTACTCTATACATCGTGACTGCATCTTTTGCAAGGAAAGAAAGTACGTTTTTGTAGGATTCGACGCCAAGGACCGTTTTTTCAAGTTTCTGTTTAACAAATTTGGAGGGCGGGACGACGTTTGTCACCTGCTGGGCTTTCAACTTTTCCGGGTAGGATTCCAGTTTCGTAATTTCCTATCTTTTAGACCACAACGTAGTACCCAACGTCGTCATGGTCGGCGAGCGCTGTTCTCTTTGTCTGCAGATGGAACACCTTGAAAGATTTTTTTTTGTTTATGAGGACGTCACTGAAACGTGTAGGACAGACTTTCAGCCTTCAAGAAGAAAAAAGAAAATTCCTGCATTTTTTTCCACAAAAAGAAGAAGACATACATTATGTGGGACGCTATCCAGACCCCGAGTGCTAAAGTCGGTCTAGAATGACGCCAAAAGGAGGAGCAGAATTCGATTCCTAGTACAAGTCCGTTCTTGAATCCGGCGCAAAGTTCAACTACAAAGAAGAACTAAAAAAATATTGCCTGGTACGATACCATAATACTTCAGAAATCTGCCATGAGTTTTCGCAAACTATTCATGGAGATATCCCCAAATACGTGTCCCTTTACCCGGAGCCGTCATGAGAAGTTATAGAACTCATCATTTAGCAGCAAACACTTTAGGCTACATTCCAGCTAATTATGGTGCAGCACCTAGAAAATACTCGAAAATTGGATTGCAGTGGCTTCATTGGGAAGAGAAACAGCGCGGAATTGCCATAATAAAAGCCAACAGTGTGTCAGGCGAACTGAAAAAATTCGGGCATTTCTGCGACGGATTTTCTGACGCCACTCCCACTCAGCCAATAAGGATTTTCGAATTCGATGGGTGCCTATTTCATTTTTGCGAAATTTGCCACCCTACATGTAGAAACAAAAAAGCCCCGTTTTCCAACCTCACAATGGACGAAATTTCGCACCGCGCCCAGTTCATACGCGACCATTGGTGCCAGAGAGGTTGCGAAGTAGTGATTCAAAAAGAGTGTCGCTGGGTTCAATTTCTTAAGGACAATCCCGTAGCGAAGGCTTTTGTGGACAGCTTAGATATACAGGATCCCCTATCTTGCTTTGAAACTGCGCACGGAGGGCGCGTCGAGATGGGGGGGGGGGGATTGAGGCTTAATGGCGCGTCGACAACTTGGTCATTAGCGCCAACCTCAGTCACAGTGCAGTGGTCCGGGTTGCCACTGCACCACACATTACAGAGATGTTATTTAAACCCCTAATCTAAATCTTGTCATACATCTGTACGTCCTGCAAAAATTGAAAAACACCGGACAGGAGGACAGACTTATCGCCCAACTGACGCGCAATGTCATGCGGAAGATGGAAACACGACGAATACCATCAAGATGGCGACAATCAACAAGTAAGCCCGTTGTGTTGGCCCGTTTGCGCATTGGTCACACCCGACTTACTGTTTCGTTTTGCGGGGGGTTGACCCTCCTGAATGTTATTTGTGTCGACGGCCACTTACGGTCCGGCGTCGAGATTGTGAGATCGTATGCTGCGTCTGACGAAAATCACGTGATCGATTACGCAGATTACGTATCTTTGTAAGCATTCTGCATGTACAAAGAAATTTTTCCGAAAGGCCTACCTACTATAATAAAAAAAACGCAAACAACCAGTATTGATGACACTTCGGCCTGATCAAATGCTTCGTGCTCCCTCGTACCGACCTTCCAATTCCCGTCCTACCGAAATTGATTAACGAAAGATTAATGTTCGTTCTCTGTTACGCCTGTACTTTAACGGAAAATAAGAACCCCTGCCAACACAGATGCAGAAAGAATGCTTCATCATACATGGTGCATGCCTGAACTTTCTCTAGCAGTCAGAAAAGGTTATAAGATCATTGCCATTTACGAGGTCTGGGACTTTGAGTACGAGCCAACGTTCGCCCCTTTCAAGAGCTTCATTGAAAGACTTTTACAAATTAAAGTACAGGCCGAAGGATACCCAGCAGGGTGCGAAACCGCTCAGCAGACAGTTTGAAAGAGAACAGGGAATCCGGCTTGACCCTAGCAGAATTGCTTCTAATCCAGGCATGCGACAGCTCGGGAAGGCGAGTTTAGTAAGCATTTTTGGGAAGTTTTTAGAGAAAGACGACTCCTTGGAAACAAAATTCGTAAATGACCCTCAAGAGTACTTTAAAATGCTGTCAGATTCGATGATCGAAGTCAGCAGCATATATTTTGAACAGGAAGACAAAATTGCCCGTCTCCAGTTTCGCAAATGTAAAGGTTTCGCACGGCCAAAAAAACACAACAACTACGTCGTAGGCTCGTTCATCACCGCGTACGGTCGAATAGCACTCTATGAAGCCCTGGAAAAGTTCCCTCCTGGAGCCATACTGTACTATGACACAGACGGACTAGTGGTGCAGAGACCTCGTACAGAACCCCTACCTTTACCAATCGGCAGCCATCTTGACGCGAACATGCATATATATCCAAATTTTTTGCAGGAGGGGGGGGATTGAGGCTTAATGGCGCGTCGACAACTTGGTCATTAGCGCCAACCTCAGTCACAGTGCAGTGGCCCGGGTTGCCACTGCACCACACATTACAGAGATGTCATTCAAACCCCTAATCTAAATCTTGTCATACATCTGTACCTCCTGCAAAAATTGAAAAACACCGGACAGGAGGACAGACTTATCGCCCAACTGACGCGCAATGTCATGCGGAAGATGGAAACGACGACGAACACCATCAAGATGGCGACAATCAACAAGTAAGTGCCGGACCGTAAGTGGCCGTCGACACAAATAACATTCAGGAGGGTCAACCCCCTGCAAAACGAAACAGTGAGTAAATCGGGTGTGACCAATTCGCAAACGGGCCAACACAACCTCCTCACGGCGACTGCGGCGACACGCCGAGTGCCACTCCTCGACAGTCCCTTTAATGGCCCGTAATTTGTTACCGTCCTGTCTGTCCCACAAGGTTTGCCAAAAAGCGTGTAACCTCAGACGTAGAGTTGGAAAGGCATCTGAGGGAACAAGGCTGAGATCCCTACCGAGAGGGCCAGAAAGGGCCCCTTTCGCAGCAGAATCAGCTTGTTCATTCCCTGCTATCCCAACATGGCCCGGGATCCAGCAAAAAAGCACGATTTTCCGCTGGCCAGGCAAGCGGGAAAGCAAAGCTTGGACACGTTGTGTCAAGGGGTTCCGAGGATTGTAATTCGCCAAGGACTCCAGGGCACTCATGGAATCACTAAAGATAATGAAATGCGTGCCCTGAAGGTCAAGGATCCATTCCACCGCCAAACCAAGAGCCAAAAGCTCTGCAGAGAACACAGAATAGCCTGATGGAAGGCGATGGGCAACTGTTACTCCCTTACACACACAAGCACACGCCACGCCAACGTCTGACTTCGATCCATCAGTAAACAGGCGCTGATAACCGGCGTACTGAGAACTCAGCCGCCGGAACTCCTGTAAGTACCTTGCTGGCAGAGTGGAACCCTTCGGGAGGGACGCCAGAGCAAAAATGAAACTGCCACCTGGGACAAGCCAAGGGGCAACTGGCATTCTCCCAAGCCTCAAGACGCAGGGCATTTCAAAGGCTATTTCCTGACAGGACCGCTGGAGCCTATCGCGGAGCCTATCGTGGTGTTGCAGGAGGCACCAAGCAATACTGTTTGGAAATAAAATTCGACAACGAGCCAGATCGTGTCGAATACGATTTGAAAATACGAGGCATCTCGTTGAACTGCGCAACCTTAGAATCCTTGAACCCGAAAGTACTTGAAGAGATGGTATTAGGCAGGCAAGTGGACAGGACTGTTACACTCGTATATCCTCGCCAGATAATCCGCAGCAGAAACGTAGTTATGAATGCTTATAGGGAGAAAGAATATCGCCTAGTCTACAATCCCTTACGGTTTCAGAAATCATTAAAAGAAAAAATGTATTTTCAGTCATTTCTGTTCTTTTCGCCCAAGTAGGCTAATGCTTGTAAACAGGATAAAAAAAAAAGTTTACATGGTGCGGACTTAAAACCGTCTCAGTTTTATACGTGAGGCACATCCGTACACCTATTACATTTTTTCTAAAGATGTATATTTCCTTTAAAAAAAAAGTTTTCGCTTTTCAAATTTCACTTGCATGGTAGCATTGTCTGGCCCTCACAGAATACCCTCACCCAGAGACCTTCGATAAAAATACCTTTACGTGCTAAAGAGAATGACGGTTTTTTTTCTTTTAAATTAAACTGATTTCTGATTTCGTTTTCATTTCCCCTGCATCAGTCATGGAAGACAGACGTTTAAAGGCAGTACTGATTGTACTTGGCTATTTATCAGTACTTACAATGACAGAAGTTTATATAATAGTGTCTGCACCTTCTTCCAATGAAACTGCACTAACCACATCGTCTGACTGCTTATCAGGTCACAAGTCCTCTGCTGGTCTCCGTTTCAAGATTTACATCCTAACTCCCGACAAACAAGCTTCCATCAAATCGAACTATACATCGTTATAAGAAAACGCAACAATACTAATTTAGTATCAGATGGAACTTGAAAGTCCTTTCTTTATGCTTATTAGCGGTCCGTCGCATAGTGGAAAGTCTTATTTCTGTCGCAGACTGATACGTCATGCTGAAGATATGATGAAGCCTCCAGTGTCAGCGTTTTTATGGTGCTATTCTGAAAAACAGAACTGGTTTGGAGAACTGTCGCACAAAGTACAATTTCACGAAGGTATTGTAGACACCGACATCGTCCCTTCAGGAACTTTGGTTTTTTACGACGACCTTCAAGATCAAATTAAGAACAGCAACATAGCTACTAAAATTTCGCATCACCGAGGCATCTCGTGCTGTTACATAACGCAGAATATTTTTTATAAAGGCCCCGCCCATAAAAAAAAACACAAAACGTAAAAAATATAAAAAACAATCCTGAAGAATCCTAGGGACGGTGCGCAAGGAATTTTCCTGGGCCGCCAATTGTATCCAGGCAAAACAGAATTCTTTAAAAAGGCTTTGCAAGACGCTACGAAGGAACCTCACGGATATTTATTTATAAATTTGCGTCAGTCTTGTCCCGACCACCTGCTCCTGTCCACGCACATTTTTTCAGGCGATAAAATTGCAATATACCTACCCAGGTCTTCGCAGGTTCGAAATCATTTCATCATGTGCGTTCGAAAGCGAAGGACGGCTAAAAAAAAGCCGGGCAGGCGCTCAAAGATGACAAATTTGAAAAAAAACATTCCGGTGTTAGCAGCTTTTGGAAAACTGAACAAGAAACAAGCCAAGTCACTCATTAAGGATGCTTCTCCCGATCTAGTTCACTGAGTCTGTGAAATAGCCCATAATTTGCTACAGGAAAACATTCCATTTTCTGCATGTCAACTTAAAAAAGTAAAGAGACACAAAAAAATTAAAAGAGCTCTGGCGGTTCGTGGAGAATCAGTAAAAAAGAAGAAAAAACTACTTTTAAACCAGAAAGGAGGAATTTTACCTTTCTTACCTTTTCTACTCCCAGCCCTATCCAGTGCAGCCGGAGGGTTAATACGTAAAACCATAGGAAAGATAATCTTAAGAGATATTTTTTTTCATTGTTTACTACTCGTCTCAACTCGTACTGGACTCATAATCGACTCGCCGGTCTGAGGTGACACATCTATCAATTGTCTCTCTTAACAATTAGGCGCAACTATGCGTAAGATGACACTTGTACCATTTGATTCGGCGCCGAATCCAGCTTACGCCCAGGAATCCTTTAATCCGTATTTTCGTCAGACATTGGATATATTCGAACCCACAGTTAACGCCGTTAAGACGCACCAAAACGATATGACCAGGGGGGGGGGATGAGGCTTAATAGCGCGTCGACAGCTTGGTCATTAGCGCCAACCTCAGTCACAGTGCAGTGGTCCGGGTTGCCACTGCACCACACATTACAGAGATACCAGGACCCAAAATTGACCAGGATGCTACAGGACCCAAAATTGACAGAATTTGACAAGGCTACTTTTTTAACGCAGATGCAAGCCAAAATGAACAACCATATAAATGCATATAGAAACAGTATCAGCCCGCAGTCGCTCCTTACATCCTCGCCGCAGACCCCACTTTCACCAGTATCCTCACTACCCGCAGCGAGCGCAGCAGTGCACCAGCCATAGACAGCAACCCCTGTTACTGCAGACACGAAGACACATATTTTGCAAACAATTTCTAAGGGCAACAGAGCTAAGGCGAGCTTGGTGCTAGATGTGCTGGAAGCGAACCCTGAATCTAAAAATAACAACAAACGTGAAATCTTAGTACAGGACAGTTTAATTCCTGGAAGCAACATCGTTGACCTGTTACTATTCCACAACTGCAAGAAAATATCCTGATTCTTTACAAGGTGTCGGAGAATTTACTCAGCAATTAAGGGAAAGTAATGTGCCGAAGAGTTACTTAAACGCACATGCCCTCTCGAAAATAACCGCCAGCCGACCTCCCGCTCTGCACTCCCCCCTCCCCTCTTCCTTCATACTACCTCATCTGCATTCGCCACCCAGCCCTATCTTCTCCTCCGAAACTCGATCCGCATTGGGATGCTTTTCCGGAACTGACGTAATAAACGTTTATTTTTCCAAGATTTATTACAATCCCAGCCATTGGGCTAGTTACGGGTCGGCTGCCAAACTTTACAAGCAAGCAAAATTAGATAAACTTCCGTTTAGTTTGAAAGATGCACAAAATTTTCTTGCAACTAGTGACACTTATTCCTCGCATCGCAATGTCAGAAGGCGCTTTCCGAGACGTAAACTATCAGTTTTGGTTTGCATGTACATTGGGAAGCCGACCTTATCGATATGCAGAAACATGGGAAGCAAAATAAAAGGAATAAATGGATTTTACTGGCCATTGACATTTTCAGTGGACAGATCTACGCTACTCCCATTATATCCAAGGCAGGTAGACACGTGGTGGAAGGGTTTAAAACAATTTTCAAGCAGGCAAAAGCGGTTCCTGAAAATTTGCAAGTTGAAAGAGGGCTCGAATGGTACTCAAAGTTTTCGCATGATTTCTTAAATAAAAACGAGATAAAATGTATTTTCTTCAAAAACAAACAACGAACACAAAGTGCCGTGGCAGAGAGAGGAATAAGGAGTATAAAAAGAAAATTATATAAAATAGCGACTCACCGAGGGACTTAAAAATTTATTGACATTTTACCAAAAATTTTGAAGGGTTACAATTCTGCCCTCCACCCAGCAATTCGAGCCCCTCCCAACTCTGTGAATTACGGTAACCAATATTTTTTTTGGAAAAAATACCATTCGCCCGCCATAGTTTCACCAACGCAGGGTTCCACTAAAAAATACACTTTTGAAGTCGGACAAAAAGTGAAAGTGTCAAAATTAGGTCATAAATTTGCCAGAGGGTATAAACCAGGGTACAGGTTAGAAGAATTTATTATTGATAAGCGATTTACCTCAACTCCACCAACTTATTCATTGACCGACTTAGGAGGTGAAAACATCTTGGGGAAGTGGTATGCTCACGGGCTGCAACTGTCTAGGAAAGATAAGGACGATTATCATTCTATAGAAAAAATTTTGAAAACACGTGGTAAAGCCCCCAATCGTCAGTTTCTTGTTAGGTGGAAAGATTACGATTCAGCTTTTGACAGTTACGTTGATGAAAAAGATTTAAAATACAGTCCCGCATCTTAAAAAAAAGCTTAATTGTACACGATGGCTGCTCATGATAATTTTTTTCTACAACTGCCCAGTAATGTGTCACCCGACTTGCACCCAAATAACTCATTATCAGAATTCACCATCCATCTTCCTAAACGTATCGAACTCGAGGGGAGGTGGTCTGCAGCTTTGGTAGAATTACAATATCCACATTCGATTATTCAATTGCACAAAACACGTACTGCAACTTTTAAAGTTTTCAAGAACCCCTGGATAGTTTTGTATTTTCCTTATTTCAACCTTCGGGAACTAATGACACACGACGACGATCATCATTGGGACGATGTTTTTAAATAATTACATCTTTGGTTCTTACGGTACGAGCCCTCCAGTTAAAATTAGCGTGAACGATGACGAAGGGCGAAAATTATTTAGAGTACTGCTCAAACCTAATTGCGAAGTAATAATTCAATCTCGACTTGCCTTCATATTAGGCTTTGACAGTGTCGAGGATGTTGAACCGAATCATAGTGTCGAACCTCCTGGTGCACCTCGCAATGCACTCGAAGAGCCCAAGAAACATGGTACATAAAAGTTTTATGTAACACAGAAACATCGTACGTTAGCGAACATACGGTTCCCGAAGGTTACTATCCCAATCTCGTTACATTAATGGAAACCATAAACGCCATTGTTGAAACAGCCGAAGCAAAAAAAAACGACGTCAAGTTTGTATTTCACCCCCTAAACAAAAGAGGTTACGTAATATTGAAAAATGAGGCTGCTGTAAGCTTTTAACAGTGCTATGGGGGTCGGCCATGCTGCAGACATATACGAATCGGAAAATTTTAAACATCCTGTTGATTTAGATATAGGCTTTAAAACAATATACGTGTACTCTTGATATATTTTCGCCAGACGAAATTGTGGGCTCGTCTTTGGCACCTCTTCTGAGGTGCGTTCCTGTTAGAGGTAGGGATGGGGCGAACATTTCCGAAATCTACCAATTTGCATTCTATAAACCCTTAGTACATAACGCCTTTCACAAATAAAATTTTTCTGCTCGAAGATACTGGAAATTTTGCCCCGTTTGCAGAGGGAGGGAGGGTTAATCTCACCCTTCATTTAAAAAAAATAGATTGAAAAAAACGAAAGTACACTAGAGTGATCAATCAGTTGGTGATTGGAGAAGGATGGTGAATTTTGTTTTATATTGGTGACAATAACAAAAATTTAAAAAATGAAGGTGCTTCCGCGTAACACAATAACTGATTGTTACAATCGTTATTGCCGCCAATCCGGATTGGGCCCTCCCGATTATTTCGCAGGATCCCGTTTTCAGCGTGGTGGTGGGCTGCTTTCAAATTTCAAAGCTAGAGCTGTTCCATTCGTGTTGCCATTTATAAAAAATGCCGTATTAGGAGCTAGCAGATATTTTTTACGCCACGGAAAAAAAATTTTTGGAGTTTTGTCGAGCGGTGTAGGTTTCAGGGATGCAGCAAGTCAGGGATGCAGCTAGGGCAGGTGAAATCGGATTTTCTTAATACTGTTTTAGGGAGGCAGGGGGGTACTGGGAGGAGAGGACCGAAAAAAAATAAAAGGAAGCGCGCTAACTTATCTGCCCCGTTTCCTTTTCAGTCCAATCAGTCTGGTTCAAGACGCGTAAGAGGAAGGATCGGAACGGCTAAGAAAACACGTAAGAAACAGACTAAACGCAGGACACGTGACATTTTCGATTAATTTCTTTTTTAAAAAAATGGCGCTAGTTCACCATTCGTCGCAAGAATGTGGGTCTGGAGGCTTTGAATTGTTTTCCATTCCACCCACCGCAGTGGACACGTTAGAAGTGGGGGGGGATTGAGGCTTAATGGCGCGTCGACAACTTGGTCATTAGCGCCAACCTCAGTCACAGTGCAGTGGTCCGGGTTGCCACTGCACCACACATTACAGAGATGTTATTCAAACCCCTAATCTAAATCTTGTCATACATCTGTACCTCCTGCAAAAATTGAAAAACACCGGACAGGAGGACAGACTTATCGCCCAACTGACGCGCAATGTCATGCGGAAGATGGAAACGACGACGAACACCATCAAGATGGCGACAATCAACAAGTAAGTGCCGGACCGTAAGTGGCCGTCGACACCAAGAACATTCAGGAGGGTCTACCACCCGCAAAAGGAAACAGTAAGTCGGGTGTGACCAATTCGCAAACGGGCCAACACAACCTCCTCACGGCGACTGCGGCGACACGCCGAGTGCCACTCCTCGACAGTGCCTTTAATGGCCCGTAACTTATTACCGTCCTGTCTGTCCCACAAGGTTTGCCAAAAAGCGTGTAACCTCAGACGCAGAGTTGGAAAGGCATCTGAGGGAACAAGGCCGAGATCCCTACCAAGAGGGCCAGAAAGGGCCCCTTTCGCAGCAGAATCAGCTTGTTCATTCCCTGCTATCCCAACATGGCCCGGGATCCAGCAGAAAAACACGGTTTTCCGCTGGCCAGGCAAGCGGGAAAGCAAAGCTTGGACACGTTGTGTCAAGGGGTTCCGAGGATTGTAATTCGCCAAAGACTCCAGGGCACTCATGGAATCACTAAAGATAATGAAATGCGTGCCCTGAAGGTCAAGGATCCATTCCACCGCCAAACCAAGAGCCAAAAGCTCTGCAGAGAACACAGAATAGCCTGATGGAAGGCGATGGGCAACCGTTACACCCTTACACACACAAGCACACGCCACGCCAACGTCGGACTTCGACCCATCAGTGAACAGACGCTGATAACCGGCGTACTGAGAACTCAGCCGCCGGAACTCCTGTAAGTATCTTGCAGGTAGAGTGGAACCCTTCGGGAGGGACGCCAGAGCAAAAATGAACCTGCCACCTGGGACAAGCCAAGGGGCAACTGGCATTCTCCCAAGCCTCAAGACGCAGGGCATTTCAAAGGCTATCTCCTGACAGGACTGCTGGAGCCTATCGCGGAAATCACCCTTACCCACCCTGCGTCTACCAACTCGCAAGTCTGGCCCAAAAACCATGGACCAAGCAGGACTGGATTGCACAGCACGCAAACGCACAGCATACTGAATGGCAAGCTGTCGCCGACGAATGGCCGAAGTGCAATACGTCGAGCATTTCCCTATAAATTCCTTATCGTCGGCCACACCTATAGAATTTAAAATACAAACTTCAGGAAGCGAATTTTATTTAGATTTAGACCAATCGTTTTTGAAACTGGAGGTCAAAATTGTAGCAGCAACAGATAAAATTTCAACAGTCAATAACTTCCTTCATTCGCTTTTTCAACAATGCGACGTGTTTTTGGACGAAACTCAAGTTTCTGCATCTGACTCCTGTTACCATTTTAGGTCATATATCGAGAATTTATTAACGTATTCAAAAGAAAGAAAACAGTCGCAGTTACGTCTGGAGGGCTGGTTTAAAGACCAAGCGGGTAAATTTAATGATCTAGACCCTACAGACGATAAAAGTAATGCAGGTTTGATTAATCGCTTTAACCGTATAAAAGCGTCAAAAACTTGGGAATTACTCGGCAGGTTGCACGTAGATTTTTTCCAACAATCACGCCACCTTTTAAACGGAGTGGACTTGCATTTAAAACTGATTCGCAGTCCTGATACATTTTCTTTACTTTGCGGGGACAATTCAAAAGCTCCTAAAGTAGTTATATCAAAAGTTTCCCTTTTCGTAAAAAAGTCAAGCCGTCTCCCAACATCCTACTCTCATGCTAAAGTATTAGACACAGCAAACGCCCGTTATGTTTTAAGAAAAGTTGTTGAGATGAAAGTGTTTACGATTCCTACGGGCACTCTTGACGCTAGCATCGATTCACCTATTGTTGGACCCATCCCCACTCTCGTATGTGTGGGCATTGTTAAGAACAGTGCATTTTCTGGTGATAATAAAGAAAATCCTTATTTTTTCCACCACTACAACGTGAACCACATTGCACTTTCAGTGGAAGGACGTTTAATACCGTCTCGTCCCTTCCAACCTGATTTTGTCAACGACATGTACTCCAGAGATTACTGGGGACCGTTTACCTGTACTGGAAGGGACTTGTCCGACGGCGCCCTAGACATTTCTTACGAAGATTATAAAGGCGGGTCCATGTTACACATGTTTGATCTTACCCCGGATAACTGTCCCGGTGCTACGCATTTAAGCCTTGCGAGACAAGGTACAGTGCACCTAGAATTAAAGTTTACCAGTGCACCTACGAGTCCCGTCAACATTATATTCTACTGCCAGTATCAAACCATAACGGAAATAGACAAAAACCGCAGCATTATCATCGACCAGTGAGCGTGCGAACTAGCCTGCATTCATGGATACTCTACAACTAACAAGACTAGCTCGTAAAGACGCCAAATTGTCCAAAGTGTACGCTGGTACGTTTCCTTGTGATTTGCTTCCGAAACACCCTGTGCGTGAAACGTGTCTTTTTATAATAAATAAAGACCTGCATTATTATACAGGATCACACTGGGTGGCTGTCATGTTTCAACCTGAAAATGGACACGCCATGTACTTTGATAGTTACTCCGGGCGTCCCAACAATGAATACATTGATGCTTTTTTTTTTTAAAACAGTAACAGTTGCAAATATAACACTGCAAATCTGCAATCTCCCTGTTCGAACGTGTGCGGTGCTTACTGTTTGTACTTTTGCTACTATGCCGCGAGAGGACATTCCTTACGTGACATTGTTAAGAATTTTGATACCAGGACCAAACAGCGCAACGATTTAAAAGTTGCAAAATTCGTAAGACTGATTTTCAAACACACATTCGCACAAGTAAGAAGAGACTTGCTTTGCTTTACCGAAACTGGACTAATTACTTAATTCGTGCATTATTTATTTATTTATTGCTATTTATTTATTTATTTATTTATTTTTTGTACGTAGTTTATAGTGCGGTAGCATGCAATAAACCCAAAAAAAAATGCAAATTCTGTATACAGGGAATTTATTTACAATAAGATTAGATGCCAGTATTTACAGGTGTCAACCGCAAGTTAGGCTACATGAATAATATAACGGTTGACTATTCACACGACCAACTAATAGAACGAATTTGTTCTTAGACTAGAAAAAAAGTATGAGAATAATATTTCTTTTGAATATTTTAAAAAGCCAAACATGGAAATTAGCTGAAAAAGCCAATATTTCGACACACAATGCTAATGCGATCCCCATCTTCAAAGCTATTTATGAAAAAAATAACAAATACTGCTCTGAAAATGCACCATCCATTAGACAGAGATGCGTCCATTTTTTAGTAAACTTACGTTTGGCTTTAAAAAAAAATATTCAAATTACAGGCAAAATGTAGCCCTGCTGCGAATAATAATTAAAAAAAACGTACAATACTCACGATTGTGGCGTAAAATATCCCACTACACTACAGTACACTACAAAATAACACCGAGAATAGACGATATAAAAAAATTGTTATTGTTACTGTTCTCAACCGAATTGGGCATCACAAGCAGCGACGCGCTCGTTAATTTCACCTAGTTCAAGACGCAAAGTGTCCCAAGCTTCGAGAGGGAGGTGAACGCCTTTAAGGGGGGGCGAGCATTCTTCCAAGCCTGAAGGCTGAAACTTCAGCAGGCTAACTTAACTTGGACTTCGTTGGTGTCCGAATAATATTTGGAGATGCAGACACGTTTATTGGCACTTATTTCAAATCGGTGCATGACAACTCCGTCTGCAACGTAAGTAGGATAACTTACAGGGTTCGCAATTTCTTGTTCCATGTGTAATTTGGCTTGGGCGAGCGGCCAGTAAGTTCTTGTTCTATTGCATTGTCTATTAAAAGCTGCATGCGAGGACTACATAGCTTCACCCATTCTCCATATGTAAGGTTCATTCCTATGCGTGAAGGTATCCACTTTTAACTCTACCTGACTGAAATTGTACTGTTGAATGCAGATATACGTTTCACGTTTGAAGGATTTAACCTGCACAAAAAGTCCCGAAGGAGATATCACGATGAATTCCTTCAGATCGGGCTTGTAGAGATCTTCGGGACACATAACGTACATGCGGATCTTTTTTTGGGGAAGAACGGGTGCATCGTTGGTGCATGGGTAAACACGTCTCACTACCTTCTTCTCAGGAGCACACCCTAAGCGATCAAGGGCTTCGTTGTTGAGTCTTCTTTTTTTTTCTGCGTTTCTGCAGAAATCCACGAACCGTCATTGTTGCTGGCGATCGTTTTCGGGGTCGACGTCCTAGGTGTATGTCCCTCTATGTCCTGTAATGGGTTTTCGGGAGTACACAGTTCGATAGTTTCTTGAGTGGCCGAACCCTGTAGATCGGGGCGTATCGTCGTGTTTAAGAAGTCCGACGCCTTGTAGTTGGTGTACAAATCAGGATCTGTCTGAGAACTTGGAATAGGAACATCATCTTCCCCTACATCTTCAAAAAGAGGTTGAGACTGCGACGTTGCCTGAGGTGGATCCGTATTGTCAACAAACTGCTGCTTTGCGCCTTCCTCTACATCGTCAAAAAGTGGCTGAGACTTCGACATTGCTTGAGATGGATCCATCTTGTTGACAAAGTGCGGCTTTGCTCTGTATTTAAAATACGTACGAAAATCTCTCCAACTTCTGACTGTGAATTCAGATCGTGGTTACTGCTGAAGCGAGCTAGGTGGAATGGCATTCGAAACAAGTGGACCCTGCTTAAGACCTGAGCCGTACCGTCACCTTATAGGCCTACGATTGGATGAGCTGGCCGGCGACGTCAGTACTGTCCTTTTATCAGTCTACGATTGGATGGAAGAATAACTGCCTAAATACGTCAGCAGCGTCCTTTTAACAGACTACGATTGGACGAGAGAATAACGGCCTGACTACGTCGGCAGCGTCCTTAAAAAAAACTCTGTGATTGGTCGAGAGAATAACGGCCAGATTTTAAAGTTCAGAACAACAGGGGTATTTGCTGTTATTTTTCTGGAGGGCCTAACCCTTTTGAAACTCAAATTAATGGTGGGTGCTGCGATAAGGTGTCTCTGAGGGATTCCTACGAAGTAACGAGTTGTTAGTAGGAGGAGACACCTGAAGCAGAGATCCGTTTTCGAGTTTTAGGCAAAAAGACCGATTTTTCACGAATCCTGTATTGCGAAAACAAAAATACCGTTCAATGCCGAACGACAGTTAGCAGCTGCCTGTTTCGTCGACATTTCTGTTACCGTCGGAAAAATAATCCATGCAATCTTTTCCATCCTCGAAACGATTAACTACGACAAAATTGTACTCCCATCCCGTTATTTTACTAACGAAATCTCGCAAGACTGATAACAGCGGTGTCCATTCTTTGGCGTGTAGAGTGAATCCTTTATACTTGTAGGAAAGGGGGGGGGGGGGGAATTGAGGCTTAATGGCGCGTCGACAACTTGTAGGAAAGGCCGGGATCGCCGTAGTCTACGTGCTCGTACACAGCGCCGCATATTTCCACTTGTTGGTTGCACAAATATTCGATCTCGCGTTCTAATGCAAAGAAGATCGAGGTTGCCACGCCTTCAGTGAAAACACTCAAATAAAGACGAAATTTCAAATTGTCCAAATGGCCATACCAATCAGCTGGATGGATTAAAGTGTTCAGTTTAATTTCCTTAATCTTGTCAACCAATAAATCCAGGCTCAATTCGCTCTTATTCTCCATTTTGCGAGGTTCCGTTCTTAACGAATTAAAAGAAAAAAAATGCGAGAGAATATTTCAGTTGCACGCTGACTCGAAGAGATAATTGAGGATCTGGGGACACAGCGCGCGTTGCTAAGGACGCCTCTACTCTTCTCCGCCTAGTGGCCGTTGCTAGGAGGAAGTTGCGTTGCTAGGGGCAATGCCTCATCAGTGGAGGCTGCTTTCCTCTTGGCCAGAGCTAGTTCAACTCGTAGAGTCACCATGGCGAGTGTCTTCCCGTATAGTCCGACGAAGAAAAGGAACAAGAATTTCAGAAGATGGCTACGAACTAGCGAAGAGAACGTGGGGAGAAGCTATTTACTGCATGGGCTTCAGCGTAAGGCGCGGGGGTCGGTACGGTTCGATCGTTATCGAACCAAGGGACGATAACGGGTGCCTAAGAAGAAAAGAATCGGACGAGGAGAAGAAAGAAGAGCATCGTGCCAGGGAACTGGCAAGGCGAAGGCGTGCGTACATCCCGTTTTAAACGCACCATCAGAAAACAAACGGCCCTTTCAGGGCCAACAATTGCCACGAAAGAGATCCGATAATGTCCTGTTTCACGCAGATAATACCGATGCGATGGTATATTAAAAAAAAATAATATAATAATAATAATATTAGTCGAACTAGAAAGCAGCTATTAAACAATCCCAGTCTGCTGCAAAACACGTTCCAACCTGACATCGGAAACCCCCAAGCCACGAAAAAACCCTGAACCCATTCTTTTCCTCCATACTGCCGCGCTGGCGTGACGACCGCTTGGAGCATGCTGGCCGAATACGCTTGCCAGCACTGAGGGACCGGAATAACAGAAACCTGTACTAACTTCGAGGGGGCGCCCGCCACGAAATAATCGACCTACGACCCCCAAATTTTGGCCAAAGGTAGATCCCCCTACCCCCCACCCCCCTCCACACCAATCGGGGCCCTAGGGGCTGGCTGGCTGGGGGGGGGGGGGGGGCTGGCTACTACTACTAAACCACTACTTAAGGTTCCTTACCAAGCACAGGCAGCAGTCCGCAAAAAATGTGTCATGGCATTTAAATCTTATTATTCTAGCAAGTAAACTGCAAAATTGTTTAGACTGACGTTACAAACACACTTGGCCTTTAAATCTCACTTCACATGTAGTTTCTAACATTAAAAACATAGGCTATTGTTCACTCTTCCAACTCTCTATGTTGCAAGTGTAGGCTACAACCAATGGCAGACGTTTTGCATTGAAAGCATTGGTTAAAAAAGTAGAAATTGAATTTTTTTTTGAGGACCATTCGTTGAGTATTTATTTTGAAACATATTTTTTTTAAGTAATAAGCAACTTGAGGGTTCCTAGGTAAAGAACGTTTTCAGTTGAATCATTTTATAAGAAAGAAAATATTCAATAGGTGTATGGCAAAGACCAAGTATTTACGGAAATAGCTAGGATTTGTTGGGGGGGGGGGGGGGCGAGTTAAAGGAAATTAGAATTCAAAGTGTGGTCTGAGAAATTCAGCTAACAGGGTTGTGGAAGAGTTGTTGTATTTACAAGGGAAGACCTTGGAGTCCTCCATAAAAACTTATTTGCAGCAGCTTTAGTGCCTTTAAAAAAGTTAAAAAGGTTAAGTTTGGTTTCCTCAGAAATTCGTGTCTTGGTGGTGAGGGTGGGAGAAGGGGAAGTGCCCACATAACTTCTAGGCCAATGAAGTTATTACTTTAATTGGCTAAGTATAAATAATTAAGAATGTGTGTTGTAACATGGAATCTTGAAAATTTATTTTGGGGCTAACAGACATTCTCTTTAACAATCACAATATGCAACGCACACTACACCAACTGTGTGCTCTCCGACATCATGCTTAAACAATAACACGAGGAGGGCGGGAGATTTTCATTCTGGGGTCTGGTAGTGCTACATTGGTGCCCAATTTTCGTTCTGGTTTTTACACTGCTGACAGCTTTGTTTGCTGAAAGTTTTTAATTTAACTTCTGAAGTATACATCACAGTTCATTTGAGTAGAGTGTGCTTCATAATCAACACGGATCATCACTTAACTAACTACTCTGCACAATTGTATTGTTTTAAATTACAGTTCTGTCTCTTGCAAAATACATATTCTTTTCTTTTCAGGTAAAACCATCATACCTGGATATTTAACAAAAAGTTACCTTGTTAAAGAAGATTTGGAAGACATGCTTGAGTCAATACGCAAATTTGGACTGCACACAAGCTAAATATGCAACATTGCCACAACAGTTGCCACTAGACCAACAACACTTTTGGAGTGACATGATAGAGAACAATTTCTTATAGCTTTGGCAACGTGTGTGTGCTGGAGACAAATGCCTGTTGCAGCCACACATTGATAACTCACATGGTCTTCATTCTAACAACTGCCTTACAAACAGCAGTCTACGGTAGTTCATAAAATGTACCCCAATGAGAGCAACCAAGACATCCAATTGTTTTCTTCAAGATTTACAAGAAGACTCTTCGAAAAACTGTTGACATACTGTATCAGTTTGCAGGCAACATCACAGTAGTTTTTTCTTCGGCCCCATCTCCGCTAACGCCTTCAGCACAACAGGCATTGTATTATGTTAGTGGCTACATAGTGCACGGCACTTTCAAAATATGCTGGCGGTTTATTAAAAACCCGAAATATACAACTATTTTGAAATGTCTGAAACAAAAATGTGTTGCTAGAGCACAGCTGCAGCTTTTTTTTTT
>JAHWFP010036914.1:9016-31214 GCA_023313725.1 Lithobius niger
GACCACTCATTGAAATAGTGACACCTGTACTGCAAACCTATACTGCGCCGGTACCCATGGATAGACGAACCTATTGTGTGCGCAGCGTATCTTGAGTCCTGCAGGTATTTTATGAGCGGCTACGTCTTCCTGGTGGAAGCGGCTTTCATCCGCCATTGTTTTTGTAACCATCTATAGGATATCAACAAGGCACTCTCCTACCAAAAATATACAATCGATTATCTGGGTTCGTTTTGGGGCGAACTCAAGGTAGGTCCCGGACACTACACTTATGTATCGCTTTAACGGATTTATCACGATAACGACACTTTTATCAGAGCTCTGCGACTAGAATCGAGCTGGCGTGATTGTATTGCACATATGATCGTAAGGGTGCGTTTAGCAATGATCCTACGTCGTATTCTCTCTCGCCTCTAGAATTCGTTGCGAGTCTCAGCGCGACAGAGATGACGTCGTTGCCGTGATAACAATGCTGATTGGCTAGCTCCATCACGTGGTTTGGGTAAAAGTATGATTCTTATATACTCGGCGGCAAGCGGTTTGCAGCAATGCATGAGGAATTACAAGGGCTCTCCAACCAAGTATGTAGTACTGTTGCTAGCCACTTAGATGAATGGAGAGTTACTTTAATGCAAACAATATTTAAGCATTAAGTAGCAGCACATTGCTAAATTGTTCCTACATGGTGAGGAAGTAATGGAGAATAACAAGTGCATTTTCATGTCTACTGGCCAAATGGCGAGTGCCACATAATTCACATTCGTGAAGGTTGCGCTTGAGCTTCAGCCAAGGTGTTTTTTTGTTAATGTTTTTTTTTTAATGGCTATTCCAGCCTCAAAATTGTTTTATCGAGATATTGTCGATTATCGCGATAATTTAATAAAAATTTATCGGGATGTAATTTTTTTGTATCGTATTACCACCCTACGTCTGAGCAAAACATGCACCTTCAATATAGAGCAGTGACACGACGTAGTATTATTGTGTATAACTCTATGGTGGAGCCTTAATGGATTAGCTGCAAGGGGCACTGCAGAGAGAAACAGAAGGGCGTCTTAGTGAAGCCGATGCTGTGAAGAGTGATTTCTTTGCTCTAAAACGCGCGCGATTTTTGTTGTTGGAGAAAACAACGTTATTTTAAGCCTAAGAAATAAGCTCTTCCGTTGTTTTTCCCTCCATTTTTATGTAGTGCACCTTGTAGTTATGCCTTCCAAAACCCATACTGGTGCCAATATGGCGGCAAATGTCACTGCTCTATAGCACATGCACAAAACTGACACCGACATCGGACAAAAAACAATTTAAAAAAAAATGAAAGCCTACCATTGCACTTGAATTCGCCATCGTGTAGCTCTGCGAGTGTCTTTCCTCGCATTTGGAACGGCGACATACATTTCGTAAATAGAGCTAAACGAGGATTCCTCCTCAGCCATCGAGACAGCCACTGAAGATGGCAGTCGCAGATCAGTTTGTTGTCTGCTATCCTCCTGGAAAGAAAAGGCCAACAATCATTAGTGAATACATTTTTAGGATTCAGTTCCATTGAAGAAATTATTGTGTGCGCGGCTTATCTTGAGTCTTGCGGGTATTTTATGATCGACTACGTCTTCCTGGTGGGAGCAGGCTTTAATCGACGGCCGCCATTGTTTTTGTAACTATTTTGGATATCAACAAGGCACTCTGCTACCAAAAACACACAATCGATTGTTTGTGGTCTTTCTGGGGCGACCTCAAGATACGCCTCGAACACTATAAATGGCTTAATTTGGGATTAATACTTCTGGAAAGCAAAAGGTCAACGGTCACTAGTGACCGTTGACCTTTTGCTTTCCAGAAGGATTAATCCCAAATCCAGTGAATACATGCAAAAAAAAATTAAACAGATTAATTTACGGATGGGCAACAGACACTGGTGAATACATTTTTATGATCCAGTTCCATTCTAAAAAATTAAAAGCATTAATTCGGGATTAATCCTACTGGAAAGAAAAAGGAACAACGTTCGTTAGTGAACACATTTTTGGGATTCACTTGCATTAAAGACATTAAAACAACAAACACAATACCGCCATCTTGGAAAACTTCATTCCAAGTTCATTCCAAGATGGCGGTGTTGTGTCTGTTGTTTCAGTAACACCCTCTCCCACTTGGGAGATTTTAACCGTGTGACCAAGGCCAAACTGAGGGAAGATTTTAGCCGAAAATTAATAAACGTATTGTTTTTGTGATCTTTTGGCTCCACCATTCTGTCAGAGGACATTTCTACTTGGTTGCAGTTCGTGAGTGCATTGGGATAATTCAGGGCTCTACCGGCCGGTTTTTGGATGAAAAATATCGTACGCGACAGGGTTGGACAATATGGCCGCCGAAAACGCCGCTCATTCGATTCAGGGGGACCCTATTCAACACTTTTTGCATAGTGCTTTCTCATTGGCTTCTGATTTGGTAGCCTCCGCTGAAGTCACAATACATCTCAACAACTTACGCACATGGCACAAGTCAAACCGGAAATACTCTAGCGTGCGTGCCTCCTGTGACGTCACGTAATGAGCTGGGAGTGACCAACATTACTGTATACTATCGTTCCACCTATCTTGACGATATTGATTTGTCTTGCTGCAACTTTCTGTCAACCGAGGGTGACACCTTCAGTACAAAAGAATGCTGCCACTCCTCCTCGAAACACTTTCTGGATAAACGAACATGTCGCTATGTATGATGATGATGAGCTATTTATGATGATGAACTATGTGCCGAGTCGAAAAATTTAATAGCTTTGTGGCAAAAGGCTATACGGAAATTTATTTATTTGTACGTGTAAACTATTTTCCGGGCGATTACTGAGACTAAGTTAGCGAATTACTAAAATGTCCGCGGCCTATCTTGAGTTCTTCGCAGAACGAACACAGATAATCGACTGTACGTTTTCATTAGCAGAGTGCCTTGTTGATATCCACTAGATGGTTACAAAAACAATGGCGACCATCGATTAAAGCCACGCCCTCCAGGAAGACGTAGCCGCTCACAAAATACTTGCAGGACTCAAGATACACCGCGCACACAATAAGCTTTTTGACAGTTGCCGCTATTTTTCAGTAGACGGCGGGACTCGCCGTACAAAAATTCACCGATGCGACTTTCTTGGCCAATTCCCGAACAGGCCTCGAAGAAGTGAAATGGGCCATTCGTGGCGGACATTTTGTACACCCCCCCCCCCTCCCCTTATATTGTTGTAGGTAGGGCCGGACAGCTTACTGGCCATGGATTACTTAAAAATTGTTCCAACAGGATCAGATCGATAACTTTGTCTGTGTTACCTGATACTTTGGCCATGTCCACCCATTGAGCCGAACACGAAACCTAAAGGCGTATTTACATGAGTGATCACGAGGTTCCAGAAACTTCAAAATTTTACTCGAGCGGCGTCAGGCGTGAGTTCAAATTGCTTCCAAATCCCAAGGTTGGCTACGTCATACTCGACTGCTTCCGTTTCCGTTAATCAAGCACACACACTTGAGTGAATACGCTTCCCAAATTAGCGGCTGCAGCTCAAGCGTCGTTTCGTCTTCCGGAAGACGTGTTAATGTTTAGCCATTCGTTCTGATAGTTTCAGATATTCTTCAGATGTCCTGTCCATCGCAATCCCACCATTTAGCGTCCGCGGCCTATCTTGAGTTTGCCACAAAACGAACACAGATACTCGATTGTACGTTTTTGGCAGCAGAGTGCCTTGTTGATATCCAATATGGTTACAAAAACAATGGCGGCCGTCGATTAAAGCCGCCCCCTTCCAGGAAGACGTAGCCGCTCATAAATATGTGGCAGGACTCAAGATACGCCTCGCACGCAACAGGCATGGGTTTGTAAACACTTTTAGACCTCGTTTGGCTTACTGTTGCACTTGGAGCAGGCACTTGTGGCGTGACAGTCTAGTTTTTGGTACTCCAGATCGAGTCCACGATTTAGGGTCTCACGGATTCCAGCAGTTTCAACCGAATTTCACCACCACTTTCATGTTCTTTCAATCCAATTCTAGCAGGGTTCGTACATAACACACGAAACTATTTTCAAGGCTATTTCAAGGTTTTCCATGGTTAGCCTACAACCAAGTTCAAGTCTCTTTGCACAGCAGATTCTCAAAATTACGTTTTTAAATTCCAGTATTTCGTCATTTGGCACCAGTGTATTCTTATTTTGCAGTAGGAAGCTAATCAATTGTAAACAATGACAAACATGACAATACCATTACCAATGGACAAGGAGAAAGGGGAAACAAGCAACTATTGTGCGCGCAGCGTAACTTGAGTCCTGAGTTATGTTATGAGCGGCTACATATTCCTGGAGGGAGCGATTTTAATAGACGGCCGCCATTGTTTTTGTAACCATCTACGATATCAACAAGGAGCTCTGCTATCGAAAACATACAATTGATTATCAGTATTCGTTCTGGGGCGAACTCAAGATAAGCCGCGGACACTATAACAGTCAGTCATTTGCTCAGCTGCCCCTTCGAGCAAAAATTTACTTGCACGGCACGGCACCTTTCTCTCTATTTTTATTTATTTGTTTCATTCTTTTGATGTATTTATTTAATTTTACACCCAAATTAACATTACTGTTATGTATGGCATTGACATCACTTCAAACAAAATACACCTTCAAAATTCAAGGCCATTTCGAGGCTACGGCAACAAAATTTCCAATTTTTACGATTTTTTCAAGCCTTGAACGTTCGGTTTTCAAATTTAAGGCTTTTCAAGGAATTGAAGGCTGTGTACGAACCTAGAATCTAGGTTGAATTTAATCTAATTGAGCAAGAAGCATTCTCACGGTTTCAATTTCCATTAACTTTAATCTGTTAATTTCTTCTTGGGCTTTCTTTGGCTTCCTTGACTTCCCTTAATGGAGCAAGCCAATTGAACAAATCCACCGAATCTATAGCGTCCGCGGCCTGTCTTGAGTTCCAGTAGATATTTATGAGCGGCTACGTCTTCCTGGAAGGGGCGGCTTTAGTCGACCGCCGCCATTATTTTTGTAACCATCTTGGATATCAACAAGGCACTCTGCTACCAAAAACATACAATCGATTATCTGTGTCGTTCTGGGGCGAACTCAGGATAGGCCGCGGACACTTTAAACTCTGATGGTTCAAATCGTTTTGAATAGTTGTTAACGCCTAGCTGATTTAAGATTGTTTTCAGCGAGGTTAACTTCACTGCAAAACTGGTTAAAGAGGGATTGCCACCGAATGACAAGCTGCAGCATCTAGCCATTTGCCGCTATCTATTTCGGTCTAGCACTACTTTCAACGGGCATTCGGAACACACAAATAAATTTCTTTTAACACAACGAACAAGCCACGTTCTTCCTTAATTATTGAGTTAAAGTTGGTGCGTCCACGTGCACCAGGGACCACGCGGCAAAGTTAAGCCTAATGACATCACGGGCGCTTTTTTCTATATATTAATATCGACCATTTTGAAACACAAGATTTTGAATCGCTAGATGGACGTGTGACAGTGATATCGTTAACCTTGACGGCTTGCTCTCCGGCGCACGTGGACGGACCAACTTTACATTCAATAATTACGGAGGCACGTGGCTTGTTTGTTGTGCAAAAAGACATTTCTTTGCGCATTCCTTCGCTTGTTGAAATCAAGTGGTACATAGAAATAAATAATGGTAGACGGTGCTAGACGCTGCAACTTGTGATTCCGTGAAGAGGCACCTTTAAGCTCCGTATTTGTGATTCCTTTACAAATAGTAACGGCAATTCATTGCGGCGTTATTTGTAGTGCGCCATCATTTGCGTATGGCGTTAATACGCGCGGCGTTAAAAAAATAGCATTAAAAAACCCCTGCTTCTTGTTAATACCAATATTTTAAGCTATAAAAATATAACGTTGGTTCATTGGTTCGGTCTCTAATGGGAGGAAAATTTCCCCAACAAGGAGAAGGCCAACAGAAAGAATACTGTAGTCACATTAAAATGACAAATACAAGATCCTTAGTTTGTTTTAATATAAAAATGAAATGTTTGTTCATTGGTTCAATCTTCAGGGAGGATAAAGAGTTCGAACAACAACGACAGCAACCACAACAATAGCCAAAGGCTTCGATTGCTGTCAGTGAAATTTTTAATTCAGTGAAATACTTCAATAAATACAGATGTGAACTTATTTCCTTTGTCTTGTGGACTTAAATGGCTGCGTCCCTGACAGGAATTTGAATCCTCTACCTTTAACACCAAAGGTCAAAGTCCTACCGCTAAGCCCTACTGACACGGCCTTATAGGTTTGCATCTGTATTTTTTTTATCACTTATCGAGCCCTTTTAGCTTTCCATCATTTTTATTTGTGAAATAGTTCTCACTTGATCCCAAACACTCATTTTCGTTGGTCTATGTGAATTTCAGGGAAATTATACGGTTTTAAAGTCACACATTGTACATGGAAGTTCGTGCTATCGATCTTTCTTCCACTTACCATAATGGTGCTTTTAAATAAGAATCAATAGCGTGCCACCCTAAATTTTTAAACATATTCCTGTTTACGGAGATGAGTCCAAGAACTGCTCGTTATAGACTATGTTTAAAAGCATTTTTATTTCGTGTGTATGATTGGCATCTCGTGAAACGCCTTACAATTACCTTGCTATATACCACACCTAGGTATAAAAAAAATCAATATGCTACGTGTTTCAAACTAAAACTTACACGGACAGTCCCAAAACATTGTTTATCTCTATACCCTCTTGTCTCTTCACACTTCTCATTCCACTAACCTTTGGGATTGCCCGTTGAAAGTAAAAAGGAATAAAGCTAAAACGTTTACTGCAGTTGATTTGCCTAAAAGACGGGTGTAAAGACCATACGCCATGAAAAATGGAAAAATTCCTGTAGGGGTAGGCCCTAAATGGCGAGGATCTGTTGGTCCGACTCACATATTCCTGCTTGCTTAACTACCACTATTAAAGTGCTAGCATAGTCAAAATATTAGTGCTATAAGTTTATTCAATGATTAAGGTGCTGGGATTGCGTTGTTCCAGCCGCAAATTGCCGTACGATGTTATTCCTGCAGGGTTTTAACGTGGAAACTACTGACGAAGGACTGGCTATGTTCAAAAATTTTAATTGCTTATTATATTCCGATGGGGCAAGGTGGCCAGATGATTAGCATGACCGTCTCATGTGCCATGGTCCTGGGTTCGAGTAAGACCTCAGTCACCCTCGGCATTTTCGGGAAGAGAAGGCCCCTGTGATGTATCGTGCTCATGTCGATTGTGGCAATGATAAAGAACCTAGGAATTTCTGATGGGATTTACCTAGCAAAATTGTCCCTCTCTCCTTCGGGTGCCATGGCTTCAACTATACGAGAGGCATTTTTTGTTTGGTGGACCCATTCTGGTTGCCTCACACATTCCCAATTATTCAGCCATCTTTTCGTCTTAATCCACAATTTTTTTTTTCAATATTGTGGAATAAAGCTAATCGATAGCGGGATAATGGTATACCACACACAAAATACCTATCGTGGAGCTGATATCCCTCGTGGAATGTAATAAGCAATTAAAATTTTCGAACCTGAACCGATTCTTCATCGGCAGATTCCGCGGCAAAACGCTGCAGGAATAACGAACGCCGTACGGCACTTTGCCACGGGAATACCAAGGTCGTTTGATAAAATCAGAGACCATAGCAATTTCACGAAAACAAAAAACACTTCATCAGCATGAAAACAAATTACCCCCATCTTCCAAGTTTCTCAAAAACAATTGAAGTCAAAAGGCAAACGAATTCCACTCTTTAAATGTAATTTCCTTAATGCCTTAAAATTTCCTTAGGGTTTCCTAACCACGAACAAAGCTTGCTTGCAAATATAATGAATTTTTAAACCAGCCTCCTTCACAGTCACGGTTAAGCACAGTCGTCGGTATCCTCTGCTGAGGGCAAAGGAATACGTTAAAAGCCAGTCCGAGTAACATTCAAAACAATCGACGAACAGTGTAAAATGTAAACAGTTTTATTAGGCTTAATTTAGAACTTCTAAAAAGAGACAAAAGAAGAGAGCAAAATAATTCCCAGCTTACGACAAAATTAAATTACCTTGACAATTCCCGTACGATAAAGTTTTCTTAACCTATTAAGAATTTTATTCTTGGCTACATACTTCAAGCTGATATTTTCGGCTAAAAGAATTCTAAAGTTTCTTGAAAACCCCCATATACACAACTCTTTAATTAGGCTTAACCCAATTCGTTATTTTGTTTATGACACTACACTTCTACTGCACGTATTTAATCATTTGCCACTTGAAAGGCCCACTTAGTAATTTACTTTTTTTAAATAATAAATACATTTTCCATACTTTCTGGAGCCGATGACCTTATCAGCCCTTTGCTCCATTCACATGATCGCCTAGAAACGAACCTGAAGGCCGTTCAGATGCATGTTACAACTAAAATCTTTGAAATGAAGAAAGACTTATCAAATGCACAATATTTGCGCATGCGCACTACCTGGCATTAAACCATAAATATTGTACTCCAAAACAAATGGAAGCTACTGATTTTTTTTTGTTTTGTTTATTAGTAAAAAAAAAAAATCCATTACTCGCATGTGAAAACTCGCGAATAAAAAACGCATAAAAAAGTAAGAAAACACCGCCCGCTCGCGTCAATTTTTTTAGTACATTTCCTGAGAACCACTTAATTCATTTTTAGCGGCCTTGTGCCAAAAGGTAGATACCTCAATCCAACAAGTTGCGTGCCCGTTTTAGCGGCCTGATGCCAAAAGGTAGAGATCCTCGACCCAACCTACGTGCCCAAAGTTACAAGTTACAATTCTCATTCGTTCAAACGTTATTCAGCCGACCTGGCACTTTTTGAACATCCTGCGCATATAACTTTGACTGAAAGACGACCGAACGTGTTCGACTGAACGGGACGGTATCTGAAGCATATATATATATATATATATATATATAAATATATATATTTTTTTTAGCCCAGTGCAAGTAAACTTTATGGATAATAAAGAAAGGTATAGTGTAGCCATAAAATGTACGCTATCACATGTACAACAATTTAAATCGGTTCGTCCAAAGAAGAACGACAGATAGGACTCCGCTTTCCGTGCGATGTTGTCAAAAAATGAAACTAACTAGTCCAATTCCAGTTAAACTTCTTTTTCATACGGAAGCATAATTGGCAAAAATTCTTGGTCAAGGACCTAGACCCATTCATATGTAAACGATTTAATCAAACTGTTCAGTACCAAAGCCTACAATTTGCTGGCACGTGTTCTCATCAAAAATTAAGGTTAATCGATGATGTTACAGGCACTTCCGGCCTGACGCTAATAAGTGATACGCATGACCCGTTCGATTAAACGACTCGAGTGGGACGTGACGTCATTAGACAATAGCCACGACTCAACCGCCGACTTTATCTAAAAAACTGCTTTATGCATAAAATGCATAAGCAGTTAAAAAAAAAAAAAGATTTAAAATATTGTCGCATTTCACGCAAACGGTAGTTCAACTGTAATAAATTCTCAAATGTGCAACCTAAATATACAAAGTTATGCTCACATTTGGTTGGCGCTGCGGGCAAATTCTACCATAAACGGGGCAGTAACTGTTTACCAGCGCCTCGAATTCCCGTTCTCTAACTAATTACATTCTATATTACATTACAAACGAAACTGATCAATATTTGTCACGTTGTGGTCAGCTGTAAAGCAGTTACGACTATTAAGTTTGGACCATAGCGTTCGTCTAAAGCGTCCGCTGCCCTTTAACCCGCGTTCAGTAATCAGCCTAATGCAGGCCTAAGAGGAACGCGCTCGCACATAGCCAGTGGCTATCCGATAAATTATGAATACCAATTGTATTAAAGTATGGATATGAACCACGTTTTGTAACGTCGTTAAAGTCAACGTTAGTACGGGTGGTATCACTATGCGAAGAGGTTGAAAAACATTAAAGTACCAGGGCCACCTGGTTGATTTGTGGTTCTATTGCCTAAACGAAATATGCATTACCTGCCTTTTATGGCATTTTCTTCCTCAGTTGCAATCTTTCCCTAGAGACAACTTGTTGGCTTCCCTGCCAGCCTCGTAGCTTATCCTGTTGGGCGACCGCCGCAGCAAAATTGCCGTAACACAAATTCTGGAACCGAAGGGTCGCATGGTGAATATGTCGTTACGAGAGGCAACCGCTTTTGTGCCCTATCCGATCGTAGTGTCTTCTTCGTCCTCTTTGTTCTGTCTTCATTCTTCTCATCGCCGCTGGTCGTTATTGTTCTTCTTTTAATTTTATCAGCCGTGTCTATATACGATTGAAGTCTTCTCTCCAGCAAAACTGAAACTATTAATTTCTCCGTTTCGATTCAATATATTTCGACCAAACTTGGCCAGATAGTAGATAGCAACTTTTCCAAACTTAACACCAACTTTTATGCAATTCCGTGCAAGAGTAAACGAAGGAAGCCACACGTAAATTTGAAAACTGTTCACTTCTTGTTGTTGTTGTTCTTGTTCTGCTTCTTCTTGGCTGACACGGTTTCAGAAAAAAACTACTGCACCTACCTAAAATCTGAGCCATGATCTGAGCCAGAAATTTCCCTGGGCTTCAACCTTACATGGACCACTTTTTCGATTGATCCATCCATTCCGGAGTTACGGGACCCTAAACGATCATTTTGATTGTTTTACATTGTTTTAACCATTGTATTTAGGGAACAATGCCACTCAACAAACTCCACTTTCATTCTCCGTGCACGTGTTATGTCTTTGCAAAAAAGTTGATTGTTCAACGGTAAAACGAAAGAATTAGTGTTTCAGCTAAACGCATATATTTTTAAACCAAACTAAGCAGCCTTGTTAATTTCGGCCTCGAAATTGGCAGCTAAAAACGATAGAATTGCGTATTTAGTTCGCAGATGCAGGCTTTCAAAGCTGATTTGAATTGTTTCAAAGTGGCCAGCAACAATCAACAGCATGCAGAAACCTTTGTTGTGCGACGCCATAGCCGTAAACAAGGTACACGGATTACAAACAAAAACTTCAGGTGTGCCGTAAAAAAGGGGTTATATGATTGAATTCTCACTTGTTAAAATGTACACGGATAAAAAATTGATCATTTTCAATTGAAATAATAAAATGTACAATTGAGAAAATTGCATCTGTTTAAGTGCTGTTGTGCTTTACGAATCATATATTTAAAACGTAAAGCACAACAGCACTTAAACAGATGCAATTTTCTCAATTGTACATTTTATTATTTCAATTGCAAATGATCAATTTTTATCCGTGTACATTTTAACAAGTGAGAATTCAATCATATACCTCCTTTTTTACGGCACACCTGACGTTTTTGTTTGTAATTTATTTATTGGTCAGGTGAAAGTGAAGGCCAAGGTGGATGCTTTGTAGGTTCAGGGGCTAAGGATAACATAGCTGCAACAGGAAAACTGGCAGATCAATTTACCTTGTTGAAGAGGGAGGTGGTTTCGATGTCCATGCGGTGGCTGTTGTCTTCTTTGGAGAAGTTTCATCATATCGATGGAAAGTGCGGTCGTTTGTCGGTCGCATTTGTATGTGCCTACCTAGTCGTCGTTTCCAGGAGAAGTATGTGTCCATTCGAGTCTTGGTTGAGTCAAATTGTAGAGACCACTGAAGAGGTTGGAGGAGTCGGAGCTTTGTCGATGAGGTAAGAACCGGTTGAAGGAATTCCTGAGCATCCCAGATGTACAACAGGGTTACTCAGACGAGGGGTGGTACCATCGATGCGACCGGAACTGAGGGTTTACCTCATAGTAGAAATGTATTGAGAAAGCGAAGCCCAGTATCAGATAGTGGACCGCAGGATAGAGCCTGTGTCAAGAGTGAAATGGTCAAACGGTGTCAAGCCGCATCGTGCCGTGAAGAGCAAAGGGGTCGGATGGGGAAGTCATTACATTAATATCCCAGTGAAGAGGCGATGCGATATGATAGTGAGGGTCCATAGTAGGTGGACGGCATTGCTCATCATGTAAAAGGTCGAACCGAACGCGGAACCGACATAGTTGCAAGAACGAAGGATTGTCATGATATAGCAGGGACCCAGGGTCGCCTGTCTCGTCCTGTGTACGACCCGTTCATGTTCGTGGCCTGAGGGTAAGATGGCGGCGTGACGTTCATAGTTTGACTAGGATTATGACGGCGGTGTTGAGGAACCGACCGTTATCTGCTGTGAACGGTGGATGAGTAGACACTTGGAGCGCGAAGACACTTGGAGAGAGAGTAGTGCGAGGGCTGATTGTGGAAGCAACCAAGAATAATTTGGTCGTCTGCTCGACGATTCGGTGGTAGAGGCGAGCCATTTCTGGTGCTCTTTTTACATATCCAAGCATAAGTCGTATCACTGTCCCTCCTGGGAAAAACGTGGCGTAATAGGAAACCAAATTACAGACACCAGTGCTGAAATGGTCGGGTAGACTTGCTGGTAGCCGATGAAAACAGATCTCAGGAATCACCGAGAACAGTTTAGCTGTTTGCTTGATGGTGTGTTGGAAAAGGCAAATTGTTTTGAAAGTTTTGGGCTGGCATTCGTCATGTAAAGGAAAGTAATGTGTGACGGGGACCATCAAATCCTGATGAGAGGATGCGGGCCGTAGCCCAACCAGTCGTAATGGTGAGTCCAGATGGGCGATTATGGCCGAAGAGAAAAATGACTTGCAGGCAGGGTAGGCCGAGATCCCAATGGCTTCGTTGAAGTGAAAACGAACTTGGGATGCAAGATCGGTGAAGGAGACGGAGGCGAGCGCATGATCATAAGCAAAACACAGCAGTCGTAGCTGAAGATGTCTGAGCAGAATTATATGGTGAAGGGGCCCAAGGAAAACACCCGCAAAGCAGATGGCAGCCGGAGACGAATTGTAGAAGTGGAGGCTTGGGTGAGAGAAACGAACCACTCGCTGGTTGCTAGAACAATAATGAGGCTAGTCGTAAAAGCGGAGGCAGTTGAGACGACGCACTAGCCGACGGTGGAACATCCTTCTTTCAAGGGGACGGTTGAGCAGATGAAGTCTTGAGGCAGCTGACGGAGTAATTCTTGTAGTTGAAGCGAGGAGATCTTTGGTTTGCTTGAGAGCTGTGTAAGTTTATCGTTCTTGGAAAACTTAATGAGGTCCATGCCTTCTTTGTTGTAGTGGTGCAAATGGTGCAGGGTCGTGTGTGGTAATCGCAGGGTCTTGTAACAACCTGAGTGTGGGCTGCCCAAACGGGGAAAACCTGGACATGCCCATCGTCTGGGGCTTGGTGAATGTGGAGGATTTGGGGAAGCATTGATGTTGATGCTAATATTCAATTCGAGATATGGCGGTTACCAGGATGGGGAAAGTACAATGGTCACAGAACAATGTGCGATTAGAAGAAAGCCCTGACGGACAAAGGTGGTGGAAAGACGACCACTAGAATGGGTGGTCTGGAGGCGAACTGTCAGGAGGAATAGACGACCCATAAATGAAGGGACGATGGGTAAGTAATTCCAGCGATGTGCTACTATTCGTAGGACGATAGAGCAGCCTGAAGAAGGTAATGATTGTGGTCTCAGTTAATGCACCGGGTTTATGTCCTGGCCGCCGGTTGGACAGCGATCCTGATATTTGGGTAGCGGGGGGGAGGGGAGAGTCTAACGGCAGCCGCGATTGGCGTCCCCCACCCTCTTTTCAGTTTCTTCCATAGAACAATGATCTTGATGACCGGGAAGGTCGATGGAGGAGGACGAATGGCTACCATAGATCAGTGATACTTCTCAAGACCAACTAGACAGGTCTCAAATCAAAATCGTTGCAAAAATGGTGTTACGCAGGGAAATAGTCGGAGTCGCGGTGTTGACAGTGATGGAGCGACCCTGGCTAGAAGTTGCTGAATGGCTTTGAGTTGATGTTGGAGATGTGACCGTGCCAGCAGAGCTGTGAGAGAGCAGAACCTTAGTTGATCGTTCCATCTTTTGTTGCCAAGTCTTGAAAGATGGACCAGCTCCGTAGTTGGGATATTGAAGCGGGTAATACCAACATCGATCAGCTTGGATCGTCGATGTTGGTGTTAAATCGTCGCAATAACGACCATGGAACAGGTTTCATGTTGGTGTAGGGAGGAGACCGAACAACGACTACAGGAGAAACTCCTTGGTCGCAGGAGGGGGAGAGGGGCGACCGTGTCGTATGTTGAGGTGTAGTGGCAACCTTGTTTGTTGTATGAAGGTTGGTCGGTTGATCAGGAGGCTGTTGCCAGTCCTCCCCATCCCCTTTTGTATTCAAGAATGGCATGTACGGAATGTCCTTGGCGAATGGTGGTGGCTGTACTGGAGTTACAGAGGAAACTAATTCCGTAGGTTAGTGAAGAGAGGAATACCCTGTTTCAAGAAGGAGTTGCGGTCATCGAAGCAAAAGTGGTCATTGTTGCTTGGTTGGTTCTCTCTTTTGTTTCTCTTTGTGTTGTTTTTTTGTCATACAAGGCATTCATATCCACTTTATTATTAAAATACAATGTTCTTCTGTGTAAGAGACGATGGGAAGTAAGAGGAAAAGAGAGTTTCTTAGTTGGTGGTGTCGGTCCTGGAACGTCTCAGCTTGAGGCCCTGTTAATCCTGGGGTGACCCTTAATGAGAGTGTCCGTGGACTGGGGCAGGCAGAGCCAGTTTAGGTGCAAAGGTACGCTCGTGTGGAAACGACCGGTGCCGCTTTCCTTTGCGACCAAAGGGTGAGGGGAGCTAATGGTAGTGAGCCAATGATGATGAATGAGGTGTGCTGTTTGGAAACATGACACCGAAGCAATGATCGGTGGCAGCAGTTAGTCGAGGCAGTAGTTAAACTGTTCACTGACGCAAAGGTTGGTGCCAATGGTGGGGCCCAACAAGGGTTGTAGTGGCCAAATGGAGGCTGTCAAGTGAACTAGGCAGCGTAGGTCACCACAGGCAAGCGAATGCCTCAAATTCGACAACTGCGGGAAACGACCGACGGCCGGTGGTATTGGCAAGCGGCCTAGTGGACGAGAAAACGAGTACGTAGATGCAACGACCATTGAAGTCCTGATGATGTCTTTTTTAGTGTAACCCTCAATGCAAAAATTGCAAGGGACAAAGGAAGGACCGAAGCGACCTCAGTGGTGGGGAGGCGGTCGTACTGCTAAGATGAGAGGAACGGTCGTAAGCTGCGATGACCATTGGAGAATCCCGGACGTCCATTACGACCGAAGGGCAGGAGTGTCTAAAAACAGATCGATGATGACGGTCGTACCGGCGAACCGGTTATCGAAATCATAAGCTTCAGACGTTTGCTGGTACACAAGAGTGGCCATGATTGACAGGTGGCTTACGGTCGTGTGAGTCAAAATCATTGTCGAGTGTTGTGTCTGACCTATGAGACAGGGGATGTTGCCGTCGTTCCGAGCGCCGCTCCCTTGGTTGCTGAAGGCCTGAATGAAGGAATGAGAGAAGGAACCGCAGTATCTCAGACTACGGTTTTATTAGCCTCTAACTCAAGAGTCCATGAAAACTAGTCCTGGTGAAGGTGGTCCAGGGAGAAGAAGCGAGCAGACACGCAGCGTTGTGGCCCTAGGAAGAAAGGTGAAGCCATGTCTGAGACTGGTGTTTTCATGGGGGGGGGAGGCTGAGCCGCACATGCGCAGAAGGATAAGCTACGAGGTTAGCAGGGAAGCCAACAATTTTTCTCTAGGGGAAGAAAGCGTCTTAGGAAGGAAATACTATAAAAGACAGGTAATGGATATTTTCTTCGGGAAAAAGAAAAAAAATTCTTCGCATAAATCACGGTAATTGTGTAGTTTAAGCGAACCACTCCAAATCACTCAATTTTTTTACTAATCGACGCATATCATCATCCTTTTACCACATCACATTAAAAAACTGGGGGGAAAACGTGTTTTAATGTGTAAAAAAATACATTGAAAACACGTAAAACGATAGTTACGATCGTGTTGAAGCGCTGGCCATATCGCAGGAGACAGAGTAACGAGAAAACCTGATTTGCAACGCAATGAAAGGAGACGGAGATTACCTAACCTAACCTACCTAACTAACCAAAAAAAAATAACAACAAAAAACGCAGACAGCATAGTTTGGAACATAACTTTCCGTTTTCGCGATGCCAACTTTTCGTGCTACTCTGAATCCCGGAACATGTCCGCCGCTTTACACGGCCGGGCCCACCGTGTTACGTGATTAAAAAACGTGTTTAGAGAGCTAAAAAACGTGTTTACATAACCCAAAAAACATTCCATTCCCCCCCCCCCCATTTTTGTAACGTGAAATGAGAAGAGGATGAAAATTTAAGACGGTACGTACCAAAATTGATCGATTTATCGTGGTTCGCTTAAACTACACAAATACCCAAATCACAAGGAAAGAAGCAAACAGTCCGCGTTAAAGACTGACGTTGTGATTGTGAGAAATGAGAATGCAAGATACACTAATCTAAGAAAGAAGGAAAACACAACAGAATACTGGGACTCGAACCTAGGATACTGCTGACTAGGCCGGGAACTGAAACCACTGCGGTACCCGGGCAGAGCCTAGCCAGAATCCTCCCTGGTAGTGCAGTGATTAGATCACACGGCCAATTCAGCAGGAAGTCCTGGGCTCGAGTGCCAGTAGGGCCATTGTGTTATCCTTCTCTCTCAGATTAGCAGTGGTGGGGTGAGCTCGGGTGGGTCATGGTGGCCAGGGTGGACCATACCCCCCCCCCCAAAAAAAAAATATATATATATATTAACCCCCCTCCCCCCCCACCTCAACACTCAGGTCTCCACCAGAAACTAAAACAATAAAAACAAAAGTTCACAAGCTAAACTTGAAATGAAACTATGTGGGGTGTGAATTTCATCTTCGAACTCGCATTTGTCATGCAATAAAGCGCGCTCTCTCTCTCTCCCGAGGTAACCTTCGCCTGCAGCTGAAAAAGAGCAGCAGTTAGCTTTGTTTTTTAATACTCAAACGTTTTTTTTTACGTTTTTCTTTTAGATTTTGTTACATTTTGTTTTGACTTTGTGAGAGTCTGTTACAGCTATTGATTTTTTTAAGCATCTGTTTTGCATATGTATGTTTTTTTTGTTTGTTCGACCTTTACTCACACGCCAGCTACCTGCTCTTGTGACGCGAGGTTCGCCTTTTGTTATGACGCTTTCTATGTAAATTGTACTGAAAATCATAAACTATAATTTAATCCAAAATCGATTAATTCAATTATTTTCAACTTTCTTTAAAACTTTTCGATTGTTATTGAACTTTTGTTTTGAGGCAAGTAACGCTAAGCCTTTTTTTCCTCACCTCTCCCAACTGTTCCCTCCTTCTCCCCCCACCCCACCCCGACCCATTAAAAAAAACGCTGCCAAACTCTTTCGACGTTAACGTGTCTAACCTGTAACGATGCTTAACATGTTACATGCATGCTAATACTCGAAAACATTCCATAGTTGAAGCTTTGTCATGCTCGTGTTTCGCACTATTTCTAGAAGGCGTAGGAGATTCAATTAGCAATCATGCTTTAGCTGACTTAAAAATCCAATAATTCCTTTTTTAATTCCAAATTTTCAATTTTTCAGATTTTAATTAAAACCTGTTATATCCTTCGTCTAGCTCACTCTGTAGGCGTTGATCCGTGTTTCGTACAGTTCATCCGATTCTTAGAGCATCACAAAATCGGTGTATTGATTATAGTTCATCACATTCATCAGAAAATCTGAAGTTCGTATACTGAAAAAAAGGATTTGTTTTACGATGCAACGGTTTGCTACACGTGGAACGCGCTTCTTTTGCTCACTCAATCCGCGCATCTCCGTGCTTCGGAAATCCGAATGTTTCAGAACTTTTTAAAACTTGCAGGTATATTTTCTCCGTGCAGTTCAAGACAGCCAATTTTGAGATCTATATGTCACGTTGGCGATACTAAATAAAAATTTTAATCGTCGTTTTTAAAAATTTTTTTTGGAACCAAGTGCCTTTCTGACTGATTTCCCTGAATAGTGTCAGTTGATGTTTGATTGAACTCTGACGTCATGAACAGCTTTCTGAACAGCATCTCGCGTATTCGATGTTCGAAAAATCAAGTCATAACATCAAAAATAGGCCTATTCAAAGCGTAATTTAATTAATTATCTTTCATTTTGTAGGAGCCTTAGTTCCGGAGGAGTAGAGGAACAAACATACAAGCACGCACGCGCATCGGATATTTTTAATGATGGTGTGATAACGGCTGCTACGGGAGCACGATTATTGTGTGCGCGGCCTATCTTGAGTTCGCCGCACAACGAACACAGATAATCGATTGTATGTTTTATTGGCATCAGAGTTCCTTGTTGATATCCAAGTTGGTTACAAAAACAATGGCGGCAGTCTATTAAAGCTGCCCCCTCCAGGAAGACGTAGCCGCTCTTAAAATAATTCCAGAAATAATTGTGGTCTGCAACACCATTCATAGCACTACTGTAACACGCTCAACAAAATGGCCGCAAACTACGTTAGTCTTTACCCTGTACGCATCCGCGTGATCTGGATAAAAACTCTTTCCTTAGCTGCAGTGCACGGAAGTTACTGATAGGGGCAGCAAACCGAGCATTCATTCAAAGTCAAACCATAAAGATCAACAGTTCGTATTATTTTTAATCTGACGTGGCGGAGAAAACATATGCCAACTTCAACGATTAAAGCAGTTGAAAAGAAAGAACAACAACTCCCCCCCCCCCCCCCCCCCCCCAAAAAAAAAAAACAAAAAAAAAACGGAGCAAGCCGCTTGACAGATGCGGCACTAAATTGCCGGGTGAGAGAAACCTGCGGTAGGTCGGTTAGACTCGAGGAAGGTTTGTAAGTAAAAAAAATAAAAACTAAAAATAAAATTTTTTCCCTTCAACTTAGAAACTTTTTTCTAAAAATAACTTCTCATGCTCATTCTTCTTGAGTCCAATGAGGCATGCTTGTTGGTTACGCGCCGTATTTTTCTTCGAAAGTAGATTAAGCGACTTTTTTTTTAAAGTTTGTTGTTGAATGTCTGTCTATTCATATGTCAGTGGCGCACTTTAACTCGAAATAAATCGAGGTTGCGGGCTAAACGTCAGTGACACGCGTGGGCTACTACGCCAACATAAAAAAAAACGAAACTATCACCCCGCAAAATAGGCAACAACCATCATCGTTACTTGAGCAACTTCCTAATTTAATCAAAGATAAGCGGCCGATTCGACCCGATGCGCCACTTTTATGAAGAGTGACGTCGAGTACCAGTCTTGGAAGAAGTAAGACAACTGAGACGGAAGCTGCAGGTCCTCCTAAACTTACTTATTGCCGTCTTTTGTTTTGTCCGACAAGGCTTGCCAAGCAGCGAGCAATTTCAGAGACGTAGAGCTGGAAAGGCGTCTGTGGGAACAAGGCACACATCCCTATCGATTCCGGGGGACCAGAAAGGCCCCTTTTCGCCACAGCAATAGAAGGCCCTTTCCTGTCAACTCGAATGGATAGAGGTCTGTGCCTTGTTCCGTCAGATGCCTTTCCAGCTCTACGTCTGTGAGATTGCTCGCTGCTTGGCAAGCCTTGTGGGACAAACAAGGCAGCAATAAGCTGGGTACTATCAAAGGTACTGTACTATGGCACTCGGCTTGTCGCCGCAGCCACCGGGAAGAGGTAGAAGTAGATCATTTGCATATTGGGTTCACACCAACCTTACTGCTTCTTTTTGAGGGGGGAACGGGGGTTATCCCTGCTGAATGTCATTGGTGTCGCCAGCCACTCACGGTCCATTACGTCTTGTCGATTGTCACCGTCTTGATAGTGTTCGTCGCCATTTCCACTTTCCACGAGACATAGCGTGTCATTTGATTATGATTCTATCCTCCTGTCTGGGATTTTTCGATTTTTGCAGGAGGTACTGATACACGATACAGATCTAGATTTGGTGTTTGGTTAACATCTCTGTTATGTGCGGCGCAGTGGCAACCCGGGCCACTGCACTGTGACTGAGGGTTGGCATTCATGAACTAGCTGTCGACGCGCCATTAAACCTCAAACCCCCCCCCCACCCTTCTTGAGCAATGACACACACGCTTTTATCCCAGCTGGCCTTGCAGTGACGAAGGAATGTAACAAAGTTTCTGCTGTAGTAATTAAATATACCCGTTACGCATATTTAATGTAATCGAGTGAACTGTTAGATTCTTTTAACTTATTCGGGACTTTCCGTGTGATGATATTCGCCATCGTTTGCTAATTTTGCTTACGTCACTAATCCTAGCGAGAAGAGCTCCGCCATCTTTAATCTGTGGATTCAGCGATAAAACGGCCTCTTGACAGCCAATGAGACTGGTGCTTCGGCGGTGACGTCACCATGACAGCTAAGAAGCTGAGCGAGAATGAAGGATGTTGATGCGCTATGGCAACAGCATTGAGTTAGGAAAATGGTCTGATTTGAGCATGGAGGTGGGAGTACTCAAGCAGAATTCTCCAACAGCCAACTGACGTATACGGATTCATTAGCTCTTAATATCTATACGATAGCATGTTTAACTGTTTTACAGCAAATATAACTATTTAAAAAAAAAAATTCGGAACGAGGAGATTGTACTAAAGAAACATGCTCTGGGGTTATAAAGCAAACATTCTGAGAAAATAAAAATAAAAATTATATGACTTACAGAACTCGCAACTTAGGCATCCCTTCGAACAGATCTTTCCCCAACGTCGTCAGATTGTTGGCGTTCAGGGTTCTGAAAGTATAAATAAGAAACACAAACAATTAATTAAAGAGGCGGAGCAAAACGGTAAACTAGATTACAATTTTTAAAAATCAGGAATTGAGGATGCTGACGTCCATATGTGCAAAGCACGGTTTTTGCAAACCCTTGATCAAGACTGTATGAATTTAAGTTCATTTCCTACAAGACATTCTGTTTTATATCAAAACAATGTCATATCTACAATTCTCCGTATTAAAAGGACATTCCTCCTAGTGGTATTTTTCCTTATCCTCGACCTCGACATCAAGTACGGCCCCAAAGTTTTATTTACCTACGGTTAGTCAGTTAGTCCGTTTTAAAATGTGGCGTCTACAAGATTTTCTGTTGAATATTGGTAATTTTATTTACTGCGTTCCGCACGTATATGATGCTTTGCGCACCTACACTAACCATTACGTTTCATTGTTTCCGGTTGTGACGCAGTTTTTGCATCAGTGCTGTCACGTGACCCGCAATTCGTCTCCCACGCCCGACGTCGTTTCGCGTCGTTCACGTGATCACGAGAAGACGAGGGCGGAAGTGACGTTGACGACAGCGAACGACCGCATGACTGCGCGTGGCTGTTATAAGGCAGGCCAGGTGTTGCTTTAATATACAGTACAACTGAAATTTTCATAGCGGAACTGAAATTTGAAAACCCCCACCCCCTAACATGAGTTTGCAAATGACGAAAGGACATCTGTATGCAGAGCCTTACTAAAGTCGTCGAGCTGCTGCCGCTCGGTCTTCAACAATCAACTTTTAAACGACACTGTTCAAATTACGATAATAAACTTTTTTAAATGTAATACCTCTCATTGGCAGCCCACAAAACATTCTGACTCAATTAAAAATAATTTAAAATATGTTCAACATCGCTTGGAAACCCTGAATTTTTCAAAACAATCATGCTTGCCAAGTACTGCACGAAGCAAACCGCATGTTGACAAGGCGCTCTTGAAGCTAATATCTGAAAGGTGCACCGCTACCAAGAATATGTTTGAGTAGCCGTAATGCAGCTCAAACTGAAGGCCATGATTATATCAGGAGATATCACTAAACTACGACTGTAATTATAAAGTACTAATGATAATAAATAACGATTTTTTGTATTTTGGTATTTGTGCGATTCATCCTGAATTACTTTTTCCAGGTGTGAGTGTGTTTTTTTTTTTTTTTTTTTTTTAAGAGTAGTCTACCGATAACCACGTTTTTAGGTGCCTGCCTTTTGGAAAAGTGGCAATCTCAGGAAAAGAGGCAATTTCGTAACGATGAGTAGGCTATCGTCACTCAATTTCATTTAGTAACTAAAGTGTAAATGAGATTGCAATTCAAGTACACATCGCTCCAGAACCAGCTTTTAAAAATATATGTTTTTATAGGTAATGTAGGTTATTTTGTCAAAATTATACAGCTTAAATTAAAATATAGGTTTTT